>JAZHYW010044959.1:0-36968 GCA_037355805.1 Ixodes ricinus | reverse complement strand
TTTCATTAAAGGATAACTGCAAAGAAAAAAAAGTGTTTTTTTAACAGCCTAATTGGGACAAGCATGTCACAAAACAAATCTTCCGCGAAAAAACAAATTTTTTTCTAGCAATATTTACGCCACAGGACGTAATTTAGTCTGGGTCACAACTTCTCCACATTTGAAACTCTCGCTCTTTAGACGCAGCGCGGAGTGGCTGCTATACGTCACTCCGTGACGTATAGCAGCCACTCCGTGACGTATAATACCAACTTTGTGGCGCGCGATTTAAAACGGAAAAATAGCCGCAAACTAAAATCAGTCTTGCGCAATAAATATTGCTGTAAAAATTTTGTTGATGGTGGAAAAATTGTTTTGTGACATGCTTGTCCCAATTAGGCTGTTTGAAAATACACATTTTTCTTTGCAGTTACCCTTTAACGTGCAGTCGGTCCATTCGCAACCTGAATCGACAGTTCTGTGGTCTCGCATATTCAACCAGCTTCCTTTATGCGAGCTGAAGCGGCTTAAAAAATCTTCACTAACAGCGAGGCCACTATCTGTAAGCCTATGCCCTGAAAATAGCACTGACTCTTTTTGCTTAAGGAAAAAAAATCACTAAAATGGACCTTTTCTTAGCCTTGTTGTGTGCACCAATGCGATGTGCCCTATCAATATTTTCATTGTTTATCTTTAGTCCCATTTTTTTCCTCGCGAACCTTGATAATGAGGAATTTTGATTCAGTCTATGTTTCCTTATCTTTATCTTGCAGTCCAAAAAATACCAGGTTCGATCTACGCGAATGGTTTTCTGCATCATTGCAGCACGACGTTTGGAAAGCGAGTTCAGCATTTGCGCCGTTTCTTTTTACGACTTGGTGTTTTGTGCAATTTGTAAACGACTGCCAGGTTTTAAGTTATAAATGCGATATCATATTAACTGTTCCATGGAGTGAACCGGCGTTATCAGCTTTTGAAGCCGCGCCAAACGGCACCTAAACTCCTGTGTCCCAATGGAGCGAAGCTCTGTCGTCCTTAGCTGCGATCTGATGAATAGGCTCCCATTGGCTGTCGCACGTCATAGTTTCAAGGAACGAGGCTCCCATTGCATTTCGCGCGGCGTAGTTCCAATGGCGTATCTCTCTGATGGCGTATCACAGAAGCCCTCTCCATGGCGGCGCAGCGGCCCGGCCGCCGGTAAAAGGGAGTGGTTGGCCGCCAAGCCAGCAGAGGCCCCACGGGCAGACTCCGGAGTGGCTGCACGGCCGAGGTCAGTGCGGCGTGGCCACTTCACGAGAGCGCTCGCTTGACCCTCGGCCGCAACCCCGGCATTAGCGAAACGTGGCCGTCCACGCCAGTACTTTGCAGACGAACTAAGGGAGCGGAAGAACGGCATTCATGATTTCGCATTCACAACTCATAAGAAGTGCTTAGGTGTCCTCAGAATTTTTCCCATACAAAAATGTCCTATGGTCGGCTTTAGAAAATTCTTTGTATGGTCGGCTTTAGCTATTTGGCCCAACCAGCTAAAGAATTTTTTATGGCTGTCTTTAGCATTTTTTATGGTCGCCTTTATGGGCCTGTTTAGCTTTGTCCATGGCCTTATCGCTGTCCAGCCGTAGAGCTCTTTAGCTTGTCTAATGGTTGGCCAAAGACTTCTCTATGGTTTTTTCTATGGCTCTCTTTAGCCAGCAAACTCTAAAAAACATTTTACTTCAAGTACCCCGACTTGTGAACGCTACATGGTAGATATACATACATGTCTGAACACACCACTGATCTCTATGTCTATTTGCTGGATCGCGTTTGGCCAGCTCCACCTATGGACCGGAATGCGGTCACTGGCGGCCATCTTTAGGTAGAGTTATATCATCTCTAGCCATCATTGTAATATGGCGGACAGCGCAATGGCGGCAGGCTACCATAAAAAAGCCGTGGATCTAGTACACTGTACCGTGGGTGATATTTCGTGCTTGATTGAAGTTGTTCGACGAAACAGATTCTTGAAACCCGGCGTGAACGGTAACCTCATCTTTGGGGACCCGGCGAAAGTTCTACGAAAGCGCAGCACCGGGGGAAAGCAGCGCAGCTCGCATCGAAAGCAGACTCCATAGCTATGGTGCCTGGATCGCGTCTTCGACTGGTGTGTTTAGCGTCCTATCCCGCCCATACATCAAAAGTGGTCCCCAAGTGGCAACAAATGACGTCACAGAAGCCGGAGTGTCATGCTGTTGACTGTCGCGATCCTGGCGGTTGGCCGTAGAAATGCTGGCGAAAAGCACGAGCGAACGCGAGTGTCGCTGTCGTCACGGCGTCCCAGGCGTCCCAACTTCCGGCTGCTGTAGCTTCCGTGGACTGTCACAGTGGAGAGCGACCTGCAGCAGAACAGGCGTCTGCCATATATACCACAACTGTTAGGACGCCGCCAGGATCGCGACCGGCGACAGCATGACACTTCTATGACGTCATCAGGCGGAAATCGAGGGACCACTTTTTTGGCCGCGGTAAACACACCAGTCGGAGACGCGTTCCAGGCACCATACCATAGCGGCGTCTGCTTTCGATGCATCTTTCGATGCGACTTTTGATGTGTGCTGTGCTGCTTTTCCCCGGTGCTGCGATTTTGTGAAACTTTCACCGGGTCCTCAAAGATCGGGCTACCGTTCACGCCGGGTTTCAAAAACATGTTTCGTCAAATAATTTCGATCAAGCACGAAGTATCACCCACCCTATTTTGACGGCAGCCTGCCACCACACCTGCCAAAACGCTGTCTGCCATAGATGAATGACAGTGGCTGCAGGAGCTGTACCTTGGCTAGAGGTAATATAACTCTACCTAAAGATGGCCGCCAGTGACCGCATTCGCAGAGCGGGAAAACGCGATCCAGCAATCGACATTGAGATCAGTGGAACACACTGAATACACAGAACACAAGCAGAACACTACCCCACACAACCGTAACCCCTCTCTTCATACACTACGTTCGCACTAGCTGTATATATGGCAGTCTAATTTTTGAATCCAACTTTGGCCGGTGACCCATCATTTGTCGCAAAAACACGGAGAAGCGGAGCAAATATTACTCGTACTTAATACATTATTTGAATTGTCTCTTGGAATAACACCCATCTCTTAATTCAACACCCTGAAAAAAGCAAATGTAGATCATTAGGCTAATTAACTAAAATTTATTAATTATCTTTTTAATAAGTTTGATGAATCACGTTGACCATTTAGTGATGGCATGCAGTACACTGGTGCTGAAGATTGCAATCAAGCTATTGCTTGATTGCAGTGTTCGGCGGCAGTGTAATTTTTTTGGGGGTAATAATTAATTTTAATTGTTGCACAAGTATTTTAATGGATTTTTCAAACAGACATTATTACTGGTTTTCACGACTCGTTGGAACAGCAGAGAATATATCTTGGGTCATGGTTTGTCACTGGCATTACAGAAATTTAGTATTGATTTAATTTTCCTAACGTGGAGTGTTTTTACTAAAAAAGTAAGCGCCGGTAGTGATTTTCTATAGGCGTGGAAAGAAAATTTATTGGTTCTTATTCTTTAGACTCGGGGCCACAAATTTTTCTATAGACATGTAAAGACAATTTATTGGTTTGCAGTATTTAAACTCGGGGCGAAAGAATTTTCTGTAGGCGGGTAAAGAACATTTATTGGTTCGCTGTCTTTAGACATGGGGCCATGTAATTTTCTATAGGCGTCTAAAGAAATTATATTGGTATTCAGTCTTTAGACTCAGGGCCATAACATTTTCTATAGACGGTTAAAGACAATTTAATGGTTTCCTGTCTTTAGACTAGTGGCCATAGTATTTTCTATAGGCGGGTAAAGAAAATTTATTGGTTCCCAGTCTTTAGACACAGGGCCATTGATTTTTCTATAGCTGGCTGTAGCTGTCTTTATGGATTTCTATGGCCGACCATAGAGGGCCATAGGGGTAATAGCCAGCCATATAATTTTCCATAGACGACCATAGACCATTTTTGTATAGACACATTCTGCAAGATCTGATATTTTTTTTTTTTTGGCCTGCAGCATCACGTTTTTAGAAAGGTCTTTGACTTTCTGTGTGAACTCATCACGCCCAGTCCGCAACTGTGTGACAACACTGCAGCGCGGTTTTCAATACGTTAAATTTCGTGTTTGTCGCACGTGAATTTTCTTCGACATCACCGCAGAACACCGGAAGATCTATAAAACGCTTCAAAACCGCTTTTGGGCACGGCAGCACTACCAGTCCCAAGTTGTTGCTTCTTACAAGGGAATGCTGAATATTAGTACCAACCTGGATAGCAAAGAGGAACGGCGTCTAAGTGGACCGCGTCGTGGCAGTGCAGCCGTACCCACTAGCCGAGTGCAGCAGGTATTGCCTTCTTTATAGGAGTGAGCCGAGTTGATGTTGATGTCCTTGGGTCTTCGTCGCCATGCACGTAGCGTGTAGTCTTGAGGATTGTGCCATGTCGTGTTTTTTCCGCCGAAGTCTGCGTCAGCCCGTACTCGACCACGGTGGTCATGGTAGCTCGGGTTTACCTCGACCGCTGAGAGGACGAACGGCAAGCACGAGGAATCCGGCAAGTCAACGAGCAGCAGAAACAGGAGCTGCGTGGCAAGGAGGAACGGAATGTAGGTGGACCGCATCGGGGCAGTGTAGCCATACCCACTAAATGCAACAAAAACTAATAATCCAGCCAATTGCAGGGCGCGTGGTCCGTTACCTTCGCGCATCTTGCTTCATAATTTGTTCTCCGGCATTCTCATCTGCTAATCTGCCGAAATCTTATTGGCTGGATAGCGCTAATGGATGCCATGTAATCGCCTCGCTTTCGGGGGATGCTAAACGCTGTACCTTTATATCGGGCGGCAGCTTGCGACACCTAGCCTTGTTCTTGTTTCGCTGTCCTTGCCTAGAGTGATTGACAGCTTAAAAAGCGCAGGGCGTGGTTGATTAACACGACTGCCTATCGCTATCGCAGAGATTGCTATGCTGCTTCGTGACCGAGACGACCGAGAATTGTTGATGTGACGGATATGGTAAATGCATCGGTGTTGCCAGAGAAACCAAAATGGCAAAATTAACTAATTTTGGCGTTTAAAAAAATATTCCCGTATCGGAACAAAACTACGAGCAATGAAAGGTACTATTTTATTAATTGTGTAAAATATTCGAGTATTTTCAAGTCCTAAAGTCAGAAAAAGAAAAAGGCCCAAAAACGTTCCATTTGGTCCCAAAGACGACCAGCAAACATTGGTCACGACATGGTGTCCGTGAACCACGTGACATCGGAGCCGGGCGATCGACGAGTTGCACGTACGCTGTTTTTAGTGACCCTAGCATTAACATTTCATGACGGCGTCAGGCGGAAATCGAGGAACCACGTTAGAGGACATAGTGAACCCACTATACTCGCGGTCAGCTTTCTGTGGAAATGCAGTCAATGCTAGGGAGAGGGTGCACCAACCTCTGTACACGCGCCTTCCTCCTCTCTTTGGATTGCCACAGAAAGCTGACCGCGAGTATTCGCGACTCCAGCGAACTATAGGGGCGCGCTGGTCAGGCAAAATGGCAGACGAAAGGAGGTCGTTTTCGTCGTTCAACATGTGGACCACAACAAATGTCTTGCACTGCAGCGTGAAATCGGTGTTACATATAAAAGCAAAGCGATTTTTCGACGGTAGAAACCTTCTTCTAGTCAGTGCGTAGGAATGACACGGCGGAAGCATAAAAATATTTACTGGAGACAATGTTTGTTTCTATGCGGCCTATACGAGAACCAAGCAGCGATAGCAGACGACAGAGTCGAAACGACCTCCTCTCTGAGCTTCTCGGCGTTGCCGCTACGCGGCGTCGATTTCGCTGGAGTCGCGAATAGACGGAGACGCGCTCGGACACCATAGTGGCGAATCCAGTCTGTTAAAATAGTAAATAATTATTCTCGTTTCTTTCACGGGATTCTAAAAGAGGTATCACTTAAAGATCCATATTAAAAAAATGCTAAATTAAAAACAAACAAAATAAACCAACGCATATGATTTTTGTCGGCCATCTGCGAAATTCTCTAACCGTTTTAAATGGGACCTTTCAAAAAACTTTATTTTATTTTTATAGTTTGAGCAAGTATGGCCAAATAAATTTTGCTCTCTCACATTTGTTCAAGGATTTTGAAAACACACATTTTTTGTTCAATATTCGCTCTGTCGCTGTCGTCCTGAAATTCCGATCTGGGGCGGAAAACTGAATTCCATAATTCACGACATTTCCATTTTGATACTTTTTTTTCGTCGTGATTCGAACGGCATATATTTGCATTGAGGTATAGCCTCAACATTTAACTACATAGAAAATTTTATATTTCAACGGTTTCGGGGCAGACGGTCAATATTTGCCCCACTTGCGTCGATAATCTCTTTTTTCTTTATAATAAGTTCGTCATTTCGCTTTTCTTTCTGAATTTGTTCCATTATTCTTCATATCGGCCCGTCGGGGGAGCCGACAATCTCGAAATAATAAAGTTAGGGTAATCCCGTCTGTGATTACGAATGCGAGAAACTTATTAATCGACAGGAACTGGAGACTAAAAAAAAGAAAAACATAAGAAAAAAATTCAAATTTGTTGGGTGGCATAAATCTCTGTTTATATTGCGAGAAAGTGAACGTACACACATGTGAGCAGGTTGGAAGGCATCATTATCTAAACAATGAGCCTATCACTGTACTTTTTGTCTCGCGGATTTATCGCGTACTAAAAACAAAACAACGAAATATTTTAATCTTGTTGAACTCGAACATAAAGGGGTGCATTGGTGCATTACAGAAGGATCCGGAGCGTTGGGATTTTTTTCTACCTTCCACTTTGATGGTCGGTCGCCGGTGCTGTGTTAAAAACAATTTGGAAAAGCGGAACCAAAATAAAATTGAATAAATGTACGGGTGCGTGCACACGCAGACAGATGGCAAAGACTGCCAGAACTAGAAAAAGAAGGAGGGAGAGAGGGAGAGAGAGAAAGAGACATGCTGAGAGACAGGCAGAGGGACCGAATTACACATCTCACGTTGATCTTGCGCTGGCTATATTCCTTTCGTTTTCTTCAAGCTTGCCGGTTCCCATAAAACCGACTACGTTTCCCCTAATGATCGACCGCTTCGAACGCCGGGAACTCTCCTATGATGAGCGTAAGTTCACCTGCTTCTGGCGCTGCGTAACGGTGACGTCGGAATGGCGAGCTCTGATTGGCTCTGACTGGAAGGATAGCGGGTAGACCTCAATGCTATAGCTGCCTCGAGATCTATCCACGATCGTTCCAATCAGAGCCAATCAGAGCTCGGTGTTCAGAACGTCTCCGCTACCCCCGCTCAAAAAGCAGACGAACCCGAGCTCCACACACTCCGTCCTAAAGTGCAAACGCAGTCCCGCGCTACGATCATATGAACTAATCAAGTAGCTCCATAAATGTATCGTCATGGCTCTCATCCTCTTTTTGCGTTTGATATTACTGACTAAACCAATCACAGACGGTAAACGTGCCTAGTTCTATCGTTTCTTTTTTTCTGCGTGAATGGTTTAGCCGGTGATAGCGAGCCCGCAAGTAAAACGAGCGCCATGATGATGAGCTTTTGGCGCCGCTTGATGTGAGCCATTGAATCGTGCCGTCGGCGGCGGTCGGACTTGCAGTTATGGGAAATATAGTCACTGGCCGCGGATACGTCGATACGACCGCAGCGCATCGAATAGAGTTATAACTAATGTCATTGCGTACACGCGGAAGAAGCGGAGGGACTGCGTGCGTGCGACTTAGTTCCCTCTTAATTCGACGCGCTGCTGTCGCGTTCGTTTAAACGCCACCACTGACATCACGAGTTCGACGGGGAGACGAGATTCCCAGCCTCTTATTGCCTCGTAGCCAAGGTGATAGGAGACAAGATCCCAGGCATCTTATTGCCCCGTAGCCATTGAGATGGAAGACAAGATCCCAAGCATCTTCCTGCCCCGTAGCCAATGAGATGGGAGACAAGATCTCAAGCATCTCATTGCCCTGTAGCTGTTGAGATAGGAGACAATATTCCACACATCTTATTGCCCATACCCAATGAGATAGAAGACAAGATCCGAAGCATCTTACTGCCCCATAGCCGATGAATTAGGAGACAAGATCCCACACATCCTATTGCCCCATAGCATATGAGATGAGGGACAAGATCCCAAGAATCCTTTTGCTCCGCAGCCAATGAAATAGGAGACAAGATCCCAAGCATCTTATTGCCCCATAGCCAATGAAATAGGAGACAAGATCCCACACATCTTATTGCCCCATAGCCAACGAAATAGGAGACAAGATCCCACAGATCTTATTGCCCATACCCAATGATATAGGAGACAAGATCCCCAGCATCTAATTGTCCCATAGTCAACCAAATTGGAGAGAAGATCCCAAGAATATTATTGCCCCGTTGGCAATAATATAGGAGACGAGGGGCCGGGGCCTCGGTGATGCCAACCCGGCTTGCCCCCACTGCTTTGCCAGGGCATACGCAGTAGGCCTCCGTCACCTCCCCGTGCAGTTGCCCCAAATTTGTAGCACCTCCTCCTCCCCCTGACTCAGGCACGAGGCCTCAACCAGGCCGCCCGTGATGACTATTACAAATGGACTAGGGTCAACGCACATGCCAGAGCCCTATGGGGTTTCATACGGGATGCACATATAGCTCACCTCATCTAAAAAATCAAACTATGCTTGGTAGCTTGGTACACGAAAAAAATAAAGATTGGAGACAGGATTCCAAGCATCTTATTGCCCCATAGTCAATGGGATAGGAGACAAAATCCTAAGCATCGTATTGCCCCATAGCCAATGAGATAAGAGGCAAGATTCCAAGCATACTGTTGCCCCATAGTCAATGGGATAGGAGACAAGATCCCAAGAACCTTATCGTCCGATAGCAGTGGTGGCGGTAACGCGTTACAAATAAGAGCGTGACCGGTAAAGCGTTACTTTTCTCTTTAACATTGTAGCGTACTCGTTACTCCTTCAAAACAGTGACGAATAACGTACTCAAATTACTTATTTTGCGTCACGTCTAACGTAATTACGTTACTCTTCACGTATTCTTCCCAAGACTAAAAATAATTACACTTCAATTTTTTTCCTGTTTTCAGGCGCTAAGCCGGGACTTTGTCTTTATGTATAAACTCCTTATATAGTTACAATTTATTGTTCTTGCGTTTTTTCTTGCATTTTGCTGTTGAGTATTTAGGTGGAACCGTAAAAAAATGAGGTAAGAATGTTCGCTTTCTGGCTGGACATTATACAGAGTTTTAGAATAACGTACGCAATCTTAGCGTACGCTAGCGCTAAATTTAGCGTTTGTGATAACGCACACTACTTAAGAGAGTTTTAGAATAGCGTTTCTCTGCCGCGACTCAAAAGCCCAAGCATCTCACGCTTGCAGCGCCACCAAGAAGCAGTCACAATTTTTATTTTACACACGAAATACTGAAACTTAAAAATAAAAGAAAGTTTTTTTTTGTTGTTTAGAGTAACGTTATAGATTTGTTTAAACATGATACATGAGAACGCGACGCGAGCGGTAGACCGGTCGTGTCCGCTTGCGTCGACTCGGCAAGAGAGGTCTCGTGTACTGACCTTCGCACACCGTACCTTCGCAGCCTTCGCCGAGAAAGTTCGCGCTTCGCAAGCATCAAGTTGTCAGTGATCGTTGCCAAACCGAGTGCAATGTCCCGTATTGAAAATCACATTCGCGAGGATGCCGCCACGTCGCGCTCACGACGCCGCCAAAGCGGCCGCAGACATGGTCCTGGGAGCCGCCATTTTTTAACTGTGCTCGTCTTGGTTTTAGCCAACTTCTCATCACGAATCCTCCTTGGAGTAGCGCAGAGACTCTTTGCGTACGCACGCAATTTCCGAAAAATAGCGTATGATAAACCAGCGCACGCAAAGCGCAAAACGTGGTTAGCGTTCGGCGCATGCGCAGTTGCGACGACGCTATTCTTTGCGTACGCAAAGCTTTAGCATGCGCTATTCTAAAACTTCCTCATGTTTCTTGAAATATGGCACTTATGCATACCTGTAGCATCAAAAGAGTGAAACGTGTTAATTCATAATTTAAGAAGTAACGCAAAAGCAACGTGCGTTTCTTTTTATCGGTAACGGTGACGGGTTCTTTTTATTTTGAGGTAACGTTGGTCGGTAATGCGTTTCTTTTGCTTGCAAGTAACGAGTAACGGATTTCGTTACTTTTCTTCGGTAACGCCTACAACGCAGCCCCATAGCCAAGGAGATAGCTGTACTAGCTTGCAAGAATGGCGATTACGAAGAAAGGAACGTGAGCATATACGACCACATCCTGCGTTTGATTAAGCTGCCAGTGTCAATCCATCGAACCTAGCACTCTGAGCATATCACCTGACTCTGTACCCCTGCGCCTGTCGCTGCATCACTCCCGAAGGTCACATGACACTGACGCAGCATTGGATTGGCTCCGATGCCTCTTCGTCTTTTTGCGGTCCATCGTATGGCAAAATGGAGCATAGACCATGTCCCCACCTTGCGCACTTCGCAACAAATTAAGCAACAAAAACAAAAAAAGGGGGGGGGGGCGAAAGGTTACTCGCAAGGTGTGAGTTTCAAGGCCTATACTTTTACATCGTCGAAGATTTTTTTATGTTGGTGCTTGGCCCTTTTTTTTTTGTGCTGCCAAGAGACATTTGATTACTCGTGTGGAAAAGACCGTGAAGGCAATAGCAAAAGTGGCACCGTGTGAACGAGAATTGACGGCAAATTGTTCGGCTTGCTAAATGAAATTATATCTGTCCTATTTTTACTGTTGGGATCCCAGTCTCGGGGTATATAAAATTTGCTTAGACGTCTTTGTTTGAGTTTCGCCCCAGTCAGTATGTCCGTACGGAGGTAAAACACAGACCACAATACATTTGCGTTAATATGCCCGTCGCGATGGAGCTCCGTATTAATAATTTAAATCATATTAGTGACGTTGCTACTGCGTCACTACAAAGTGTGAATAGCCTTCGCTTTGGGCTTTGGAAACAAATTCCAGTCTTTGTTCGGTTTCACCTTGCGTTAAATCGGAGCAGACGCTACGAGCCTCGGAGACAGCCCAGCACTCGACGCATGCCAGGGGCCCTATGGTGCAGGGCGAAACCAAGTGGGACCAGGAGTCCGGGACATCCCGGCGCGGCGCCGATTATCACATGCAGCGGCGATGTCCCGGACTCCGGGTTCCGCTTAGTCCCGCCGCGTAGCATAGGGCCCCCAGGTGACCTAACACTCCGTGCATGGCTCCGCCACACCGGAATGTTGCGTGACAGTCTCCGAGCTATGGAGAGGCTTAAGTGGCTCGTAGCATTCGCTGTGGTGTGACGTAGGGGAAACGGAGTACCTGCAGACTAAACTAAGCCACAAGGCCTAAAAGTATCCTTGCATGACGACACGTGGGGTGGTCCGCTGTGGTCTACATTCTTAGGGAAAATGGTAGTAGAAAGTTAGCAACTACAGCAGTTACTAGCTTTTTTTTCAGACCGTTTCACCTTTTCTACTAGTATATGCTACCTCAAACGTGGTATAGGTTGTAAAAGTTAGAAGGTGCAGCTGTTACTATTTTTTTCTGACAGTTATTATATTTTTACTAGCTATTTACTACAAACGCGTGACAGGTAGTAACTGCAGTTGCTATACGGAGAATGGAGAACATGACTGCTGGGAACCTATAGGGGGGCGCTGTTTTATAGACTCTAGAATATAATGACTTCGTGTACCTATTGGAGAACAACATTGGTGCGAACGCAGCACCATATATGTAACATCGTTCACAGACGAGGTGGACATTAACCAACCGATTTCTTTTAAATTGTCAGTATAGAAGAAGCATGTGCAGCCATTGGGGGCAGCGATTAGGTTAGCGTGTCGTCGTGTGTGGGTAGCGCGTCTGTGTCATCCGTGTTCTAATTTATTGTCAGTATTAAATTTATAAGAAGTGTGCAAATTGTACATGTAGGCAGAGTAGAAAAAAATATCTACCCCAACATTAATAATGTTTTGCAAACTTTGTATTTGACGATGACTAGTGCCACTTGGGTCTTGTGAGAGTTGAGGCCAGTTACTAACTAAATGTAGTGAAATATACTATATTGGTTACTAACCGTTAATAAATTCTTGACTTAGCAACCGTTCCTAGCCTGACCGGTACTACCAGCGGTTGCTTGGTACCTAGTAACATATGCGACAACCATGTTACTAGCTTTTACCAAGTAAATACTACTAGCTTTTCGACGGAGAGTTGGCACGTCACGGGGGCTGCGTTCCGGCATTTAGGCGGAAGCATCACGAGGTGGAAGTATTCAGGACTCTTCGTAGTTTGTAGGGTATGGACACCTTCAGGGATTACGCTTCTCACAGTCTGCTTGGAAAATACTGCACAGTGGCGTGAGCATGAAGACACCGTAAAAGTCTATCAATTGAATACAGTACCGTGTAAGTGAGTATTATATCAGTTGTAGACTCACAAGCTTGTTGGTGTTTTTTGAGCACGGCACTAAGCAGTACATTCAGATCGACCGAAAGGAGGAGTAATTTTCAGCGGTCTTTTCGCACTGCACGTGCTACCCACGTGGTTATGTTTATAATTTTCATAGTGCATGGAAGCTTGGCCTTGAACGCGCTTGCACCAACATGAAGTTGAAGTATCCTCACTCTTTGTTGTGAAAACAATTAATTGGGCGTCGATGCCCAAACTTCTCGCAGCAAATATTCTGACAAATGCTGAGAGTGCGTCAAATAGGCACCACCATGTGCCAGACACGGCATCAAATCGCTCGACGGACCAATCAGAAAAGCAGTAGCCTTCATGAGCCTTCATGTGACATGGGGGTTTGTGAAGAAAATAGGCGCTGGCGTAGGAGGCGTGAGGTTTAAACTCGTCCTTGTTGGTTAGGATTGCTCGGATAAATATGTTTCTTCGGCTTCCAGCCTGTCTTCTCATTCTTGGAGGTGTGTACTATGCACAGATCCACACGGACGTCAGCGGACATGTTCCTCGATAGCGGACTATTTGCGCATTGCGGAGAAACACTCGCTGGAGGTGATTACGCTGTGGCAAGAGCTTTTGGCGCATTCTTAACTTCTTAGCATAGAGCCTTGTGTCGCTTGCGGGAACCCGTCACTTTGAGCATGACCGAATGGCCCGCGATCCCCGAAGTGGAATCTACAAAAACCTCCTTATCCCTCTCGTCACCTTCTATTAATGCAAAAGACAACAAGACAGCATCCCCGATCCAATAAATCCAAACAAAGGAAGAAAAGAAAAAAATTGGAGAAGCAGGAGGGGGGATGAAAATAAAATGGACATTATCAAGACAGAAGAAGACAAGGGTTAAGCGCCGCGGTTCAACCTCCGCAAGTTTTGAGTAGGAGAGGCAGGATGGAAGTAGAATTGATCACCGCCGGTTTGTGGAGATAAGAAGAGCGATAGTAAATCCGAGCAAAAATAAATAAATACATAAACGAATTAGGAGTCGAAGAAACGACTCGATGGAGTCAAAATGGTTATTTTCTCGAACGGTGGTTGAGTGTGTGGCTAGACGTTTTTCACGGAAACCAAAATGAGAACTAAAGGGACAATAGACACGTTTGCCAAAGTTTTGTTATTGCTGCTGATGCGGTGGCGTTTTTTGTTTGTTTTCTTTTTGCTTCAACATTCTTGGTTTCGGTAGCTGTGTTGGCTTTCGCGTTTGTTTCATCTGGAGAAGTTGAGCGCCGAGGTGCGTTTGTGTAATCACTAATATGTGATATACGTCAAAGACCCCTGCTTAGCACACGTCTATTCCTTTTGACATCTTAGAAAAAGAAGGGCCTAGCGAATGCCAATCATCTTATTATTGCTCGCAGCCAATGAGACAGCGGTATTATAGCCAAAAAACAATTTCGAAGAACAAATGAGAAAGCAGGAAAGACAACGCCCCGTCTTCTTTTAAGCTATCCGGGAATATCTGCTAAATAATTCTCGAGAAAACGCGGAGGAAACAACGTAGATGAGAACGACAAAAATAACCCCTGGAAAAGGAAAACAAAGGACCAACACAAATCTCCAAACACAGCTAGGTGACTGGTGCGCGACCGAAAAATCCGCCTTGTCCGGGTATCGAACACGGGACCTCTCCATTTCCAGTGGGGCGCTCTACCAACTGAGCAAATCAGGGGTTAGACGTCAGTAGAGCAAACAGGTTTTAGCAGCTGCCACCAGCCGAACACCAACAAGGGTGAAAGGCTTGCATTTTAAGGTTATGATTATAATGGAATTAAATGGAAAGGTGCAAGCTCGCTGGTCGTGCACCAGTAACCTAGCTTTGTTTGGAGATTTGTGCTTGTCCTTTGTTCCTCTTGTTCCCCTTCTCCGGGGATTATTTTCGTCAGTCTTGTCCAGCTCGCATGCACCTTTGCATTTAATTGCATTATAAAGAAATGATAATACGTATTCATATTAATAAAAAAATGGCTTAGTCTGGAACGTTAAAAAGCAGTTTTCGAACTCCAACGCCCGATAGATGGCAGGGCGGTAGTCGCAAGATGGCGGAAAAGACGGGAACGGATTCTCCAGAATTTTCCGTGCGCCTGCTTGCTAACTCGTGTCAGTGTGCTGAAATTAATTCAATTGGCTACATATATACGAATCGGTCACGGATGGAGCATATAACAGATTATGGAGATCTTGACGTGCGTGTAGAAAATGAGCAGGTTGATTTTTAAAAGTTGCGAAGCGGAACGCAATTATTTATAGAGTAATGCACTCACTTTTTCCGTTAAAACTGAATGATACACAACCACGCCGACCAGAACCATGTGGTAACAACAGCAGCACCAAGGTCGACCGTCCCTGCCACTGTCTCCGCAACCTTCTCCTCTCCTCTGGTCCTTCGTTGATCCGCGAAAGGGCGAGCGGCGGGCTGGAGTTGCGAATAGGCCGTTAACTGACGAGTAAATGAACAAAATGTTTTAATTAGACGCCACTCTCTCGAACCTTCACATATGACCCAATAAAACAATGCCATGTTTCGGATTGCAGTATTGTGTACCGATATCTTCAGAAGGCAGAGTCAATAATTTTTATAAAGGCGTCTGTTGTAGCGACATTTCGGTCAGTGAAATATACCTTTGCATCCTTGGCTTGTTTTCGTCCTTGACGTGGTCGAAATTATAGAAAGTTCGGTTCAACGCTCACTTATATTGCAGTGTTCGACACAAAGATGGCGTTTTGTAATCAGTGTGTCAGTAAAATAGTTGACGTTAATTTTCTAAAGAATTGTATCTTGTGCGATTTTTTTACTAGCTTTAAACTCTACGATAAGCACCAATAAATGTGCATAGTAAAAACACCCCGATGTATTAGATTGTCAAAGAAGTAACGCACATTAAATAAATGTGCGTTACTTCTTCGACAATTTAAAGTGGTTGGTTTGGTTAAATGCTCCACCTAGTGTTGCCAGGTCTACTGATTTATCAGTAGATCTACTGATTTCGTTCCCGGTCTACTGATTCACTGAAAAAAAAGAAAATCTACTGACTTTTTTTTTAGTAAACATATTAAAAATTTATTATTTGGCCCCTTCTGTTCCCAGGGTCGTCCACCAAAGGAAACTCATAATCTCCCAGAATTAAAAACGAAGCACTGGCTAGAAGGCCCAGATGCCCGTCCTATTCGAGTAACTTGGCCGTATATTCATCTACCTATTCACCCAGAGCAGGTTCGACGGTGACATCCGGGCCAGAGCCATATATGGGGAGAGTTTGGCCTGTCTATGATATCGCCGCCGTAACGCCCCCTCCCGAGTGAGCCAATCAGCCCTCGGCGAAGACCGACGGGCGTGAGCGCATGCGCGTGAACTCACGGCTGCTCCCAGCTGAGCGGGGAGGGCCCCCATTTTCATTCATTCGCCCGGCGAAATGCATAGGATCGACATCTAAATTTCGGTTCTTTAGTTTGATTTGGCAAGCTGTGGCAAGAAAATGATATAATGTTATTTAAAGAAATTTTAAAGAAATAAGCCCGTAGCAGACGGCGCGTAGCCTCGACAGTGCTCCGCGCCGACAGCGTTGCGTCGAAAACCTTCCACTGCCCAGTAAGGAAAGATGGCAGCTTGCAGAAAACTTGCATTGGACATGTACGCGCGCACTTGCCGGAACGTCTTGTTTTGGTTTCGTTTCAATAATAGCGACAGGTGGATGTCGCACTGTCGCCCTCATCTGTTGATCCCAAAAGTGGCTCAGTCTCGATTTCAAAGCATAATCCTCGAAATCGCAACACTAGTTAATGCTATTAATAAAAAATAAATAAAAAAAACATTGTGCCATTTTAATTTGTCGTCCATAAAGAATTACTAGATAACTGGTCTTGTTTTTATTTTCATCTTCATTTGTGTTTATTACCATGTTATTTGTTACTCTATACTATTTCCTCGAAGTGTGGTTTAATGGAAATAGCAAAACATGGCAAAACAAAGATTTCGTAGAATCTACTGATTTTTGTGCGAATCTACTGACTTTTTGGGGATCAATCTGCTGACTTTTTTTTCTCCCTCTGGCAACACTGGCTCCACCTACCATAGCAGCGCCATACGTTTGTTTGAAGCGGCTTAAATTGGTCCGATGTTCTCCATTTCAAACCACCGTTTCGGTGCATGGAATAAGAAAAATTAAAACCGACATCTCAACCCTGTGTATTATAGTCATATAAAATAGAAAAGAAAAAAAAACCTCTTAACTGGGAGACAAAAATTACAGGAAGATACATTGGTGGATTCTTCGGGAATGAGTGAGCATGACCCTTGAGAACATCACACAAATCCCCTTTCTGGGGAAGGCAAACGCGGACC
Organism: Ixodes ricinus; assembly: GCA_037355805.1. NCBI lineage: Eukaryota > Metazoa > Arthropoda > Arachnida > Ixodida > Ixodidae > Ixodes > Ixodes ricinus. The sequence goes on along the minus strand of JAZHYW010044959.1, from coordinate 20,068 downwards.
TCTTCACTTCTTACATTTGGCTTCCTCTTTTGCTTTCTTTATTTTTTGCTTCTTGGTTTTGGCCTTTTTACGTGGTCAGTGTCAGCTTTTCGCAATGGGGGAGGCGTGTGGCGTTTCCCTAGGGTCATGCTAACGGATTCCCCAAAAATCTACCAATGAAACTTCCTGTAATTTTTTTCATCCCTTTCTTGTACTCTGCCTGTAAGAGTACGTTGACGCCCTCTGATTCGGTTATCCATATTACTCGTGGAAACAACTACATCCATATCACACGTGGAGGGAACAGCATACATTGTGTTAACTACACACACACTTTACAGCCCATGAACCGCTAAAACGGAAACCCAGTGCGAAGAACAACCGGCGACAGAAGAGCGGCAGCTGAGCGCGCCCCCATCCCACCGCGCCGCGGCGTAACACCTCCTAGACAACAAAGCCGTAGTGCTCATTGAGATGGCGTCACCAGAGAAGGCACAGATTGGACACGACGACTGCGTCAATAGTCGGCTCAAACTTGACTCGAAGCCTAGCCCTCGCGCAGCACTTGTTTCCAATCTGTGCGTCCAGCGTTGGCCTTCTCTGACGATGCCATCTCATTCAGCACTAGGGCTTTGTTATCTACAAGTTGTTGCGCGGCGCCTCCTGCTCTCTGGCTCTGCGCCAGCTGTGCGCGTGTCTTTGCCGAAAAGGGACGGGCTCGTTTTGACGAAAACCCGGTGGTGTCTGTCAGTTTGTCAGCACCGGGGAGAGAGGGATAGGTTAACGCGTGCTCACGTCTGCGCTTCGGACCAATGGGAGCGTCGCACGCGACAGCTGACAAACGAAAGACACCACCGGGTTCTCGTCAAAATGGGCGTCCTAATGCTAACGCATTACAATATTTCTCTGATATAGCATTTTTCTAATTTCCGTATAGAAGAACTCCAGTTATAAAAGCAAGTTCGTTTACCCACAGAAGCTGTGGGAACTGCGCAGGCGCAGAATATTGTTTTTTGAATATTAGGGTATTTGTCGACGCCTACACTCTCAGAAAAAAGGTATATTCTTGCACCCCTTGTCCCATATACGACACCCCAAATCCAAAAATTCAGTTCAATGCACAGCGCGCTGACGTCGAACTGACGGCCTCAACTTTTACGAGGTGCTTGAGAACGGTGATATAGATATATATATATATATATATATATATATATATATATATATATATATATATATATATATATATATATATATATATATATATATATATATATATATATATATATATATACCTCATTAAACAGCTAAAGTACGTATCAAAGACTACAGAAAAAAATTTATTTTGGTTAAATGTTTTACCTAGTTTTCCTTCAACTGATATCCGACTACAATATTTTCAGGGAGATGACGAAGTGTCGTTGATTACCAAGAAATAGTGGAGTTTCGGGCGGCCGTGCCATGTAGATCTTGAGCTCTGGATCAGGGACTGAACTCTCTCATAAATACATATTCATAACTTGATGAATGCCATGTTGATGGCTATCTCAAGAGATACGAATGCTGGAAGACATATGTATTATTTAGGTATCTTGCATCAAACTGGGTGGGCGAAGGACTGCGAAGATAAATGGTGCCCTGACTGATATGCCGAGCTGGTGCGGAGCGCGCCGAGTGAACCGACAGAAAATGGCAAGGCCATGTATTTAATGATGTATTCTCGTGTGCAGCTTTGAGAGTTTTGGGTAGGATGCACCTGGGCGACTCATCAATCATCATTAAAGAACGATCTTCGAGCTTGTCGCAAACATGTATTCTACTCTTGCTTTGTCTCCGCGGAACATCCTGCAATTTCAAAGCGATGCGTTTGCGAATATGCTTTAATATGTTTTGTTAGACCTCTTGTGCAACAGAGCACATGAGCGACTAAACCAAAATATAGAGATACAAAAAAATTAAGAAGACGTTGGTCTAGACGGTATGCTGCAGCGCCTAAGTATACCAGAGCACAAAATTTCACTCCACTAATTTTCCTTGAAACCCATTGTCTTCGCATGCATTTTGGAGCGATCGTTAGAAATGCTAGTGATAGAGGGAGTGCTTCTCTTCAGAGCGGATCAAAGCGACGTTTATTATGAATATGACATTTTATTTCGGTGCTGGAGCAAGCGCTTTTTTTAATTTATTAAACACAATCTTTATTCGGCGCCTGCTGCATACTATAGAGTTTAAAAAGCAATAGAAGTTCAGACAGAAGAAAAAAAAACACACGGAAGAACAAACAAAACAAAATATAGACATTTTTTTCCTTTGGGACTGCGAGGAAGACTGCCCATGGAAGAGTGCTTAGTCGAATCCAGAGCTTATTTTGAGACGACAACTTACCACAGTTCAAATGGAGACTGAGACTTTCGCATGTTGAGTAAAAACGATAGAGACGGACGGAAATATTGGTGTTTGACATCTTATGGTTTTGAACTCGACGTTTGGAAGTGAAAACTAGTAGATCCCAAGATCACAGGTACTGTTTCTGTTGGATTCTGTAAGCGCTATCAAGTTTGATGGTGACTTCTGGTGAAATATACGGATCATCCATTGCACTGCATGGTGGCCACAGTTATGTGCTTTCTGGTCAAGGGCGTGCTGATAGCCAGAGTTTGCCAAATCAGTGGAAAGTGCGAAGTGTAGGTTCTCCCTTTAGTTGTGTTTGTGTTTATTTTATAGATGTGACCGAGAAAGTAGCACTTTTATTTTCAGAAATTCTCGCGCGATACGCTGCACCGCGAAGCATTCAAAATACCGATAATGGTTGTTTCTTTCACCACTTCCATTCCTGGAAACGGAAAACAGGTATCGTGCTGCAAGACCCACCTGGTCTCAGTGGACGCTTGTCTGTCATATACATTGCATGATCATTGGTGTATGGCACCGTCCGAACTTTTCACCGATCGGGATAATTAAATGAGGCCCCTAAAGAGCGATATTTTGAATGCATATACACGTCGTGAAGTTCACTTGAGGCGCAATCATACCGCTCTTATATGACACAAAAGACACGGTGATCGATGTACACCTAATAAGAGAAGTATCTGCGGACAAGCCGAAAGCACGTTGTAAACATGTTTGCTCCATTCATGCGTGTACTGCAAACATGCATGCACACGGTTTCTAAATGACCGATGACACAGGACCGCCATACAAGGAAGAAGCACGTCTCAGACAGTGTCTATAGACATACTTTTTAAAGATTTATTAGCAGTGTGTCCTCGGCTTTATAGAGTGTTCCTTTGAATTATATTTACAATCGTTTCCCTACCTCTTCCGCAGACTCCAAAACCGATCCCAATGGAAAGACCCAGGAGGAGGGCCCTTGACAATCATCGGAGGAGCCGGCCCCAGTAACCGGAGATTCGGGGCAAGGATCACGATGGACGAGAGTCTCTTCGACACATCAACTGCCTCCCGCCAGAACGGCGACGTCAACTACGACACCGGTCACCACCCGAACGGCAGCGGCCTGACCAACGCGTCCTGCGTGAACGACCTCTGCGTCTCCGAGGCGGAGTATCTGGACCTCCTGGAAGAGTACATCTTCCCCTCGTCGTACGAGTGGGGGCTCATCGGTCTGCACATTGCGGTCTTCGTGGTGGGCCTCGTGGGCAACACCCTGGTGTGCGTGGCCGTCTACCGGAACCAGGCGATGCGGACCGTCACCAACTACTTCATCGTGAACCTTGCCGTCGCCGACTTCCTCGTCATTCTGGTCTGTCTGCCGCCGACCGTGCTCTGGGACGTGACCGAGACGTGGTTCTTCGGCGCTGCGCTCTGCAAGGTCGTGCTTTATCTACAGGTGAGTCGAACCTCTTGCGAAAAAACAGCTCCATCCATTTTATTTTTAAGTTGGCAACACCATCGAAGCAGAAGGAACCTTTTTCGAGTAACTAATGCCGTTTTGTAGGCTCTATGCGAGATACAAACGAATGGTAGCCACTCCGTTGTATCGGTTCTCATCGCTTTTTATGCACCATACTCGCGATACTAAAAAAACTAACCGTCAAAAAAGCTAAAATACGCGCAAAGATGGGTGCTGACAACGTTGGCCGTGTTGTCCAAAAATTAAAATGCGCGGGATGCGGGGCTAGGGTAAAGGCTGTACGCATACGAAGAAGCTTAATGACAAATGGTTCATTAGAGGTTGCGATATACTCTTGAAAAACATGTACACAATGCGTAAAACGAATAGCACAAACACCATATTCGCATTTAGTTCTGTTTTGTTTTCCGCATTGATGAAGCCTAGCAGTGATGAGCATCGATCTTTGCTCGCTTAAGGTGATGCACTATCAGAGCCATGTTTGTCATATCAGTAAATGGTATGAGACAATTGAAGTAGTAGAGAACGCACGGGAAAGCAGATAAAACAACGCCCAAAAGTTGGTTAGAAATCATTACAAACTGAGCCCCGAGAAGGTAAACATAAGATAACGGACAACGCAACATATAAATTATAATGTGTCGTGTTGTCCATTGCTTAATTTTCCTTGTCTCGTGCTTTAGTTCGCATTGAAACCGGAAAGTTCGGATGTTGTTGATTTATGCTTACTGTGCCGCACTTTGCATTTCATAAACAAACAAAAAAAATCTGATTAAGCAAGTGAGTTTATGAGGAGTAAGCATAGTTAGGACTTCGTCTCCGTGATTGCCGGAGCGCAAAGCCTTTAGAAAAAGCAAATCAGATGGCAACACGCTAAACACAAAATGAAAGAAAGAAAAAGGAAAGAACGTTTTTTTTTTTTGTGGTCTTGCGAAGTGACAGCAGCGGTTCCCTGATGAGCGAACGTTGAACCGGAGGTGCGTTTGTGCAATAACTACCGCGGAACGTGCACATTCGACGCCGCAGGGTGGCGGTCAAACTAGACTAATGAACCTTTACCGGGAAACTTTATGCGCATGCGCGGGCAGCCGCTTCAATCAGCCTGCCGTAGACTTGTAGAATACAATTTGCCTCAAAATTGGCTATAAATGCCTGGTAGGTGATGAACGAGGAAAGTGAAGGCGTTCGACTTGTCTCAGTTCCGTCACACTGAAAAAAGTACATTTCTATGAGTCGCGATCATTGGTGGCCATACTATATCTTTGTGCTGCGTGGTGAAGCGCATGCTGACGGCGAGTGTTCCAGTATTCTTTTGGCAACGTGAATATTCTGTTTGACGGCAGACGACAGGTTGCTTTACCCAAAGCACGTACTCCCGACGACATGTGAATACCTCCTGTTGACGATTTGCGCGACAAAAACCGTCGCTGTGTTCGTCCTTCCATGATTGACCAAGCACTTGCTATAACGCCTTTAAGGGAGCGGTGCAACGATATTCAATTGGAATGTTTTTCACTTTACACGAGCTTACTGGCACTAGTGGGACTCAAGGATACTCGCACGCAACGCCACTGGCCAAAAACTCCTTTGTTGCGGTGTAATTTCAAGGACAAAGCGATCATTTTCATTCAAGCTCTTCTTTGCAAAATTTGATGACGTAACGTGGGGATCGCAGTACACCCCAGTGACGATATTTGAATGCGGTTCATAGATTTGACCCGAGCATTGCGTGGGCACTTGATTTGGGCTCGTAATAATTACTAGCTCGAGAAGCATTCGGGTAGTGGCCCGTGTCCAATCGCTGCAACGACGACTATAGCCGAGCCATAACAATGTCTGGAACTCAGCGCGTGTCCTGTGCTTTGCCAACCCCAGCGCGTGGCTATGATCAACATTGGCGGCATATAATCGGCTCCAGATCACGTGGCTTCTTGTTCTGGCTGCGAGTTGAGGGGTAAACACTGCTCGTTTTTCTTTAGTTTTTTCTGGAACTTCTTTGCGTGGGGTGAAAAACGAACGCGTGTTTCATAGGTCATTAACGTCAGGGATCCGTTCTAAGCGTTATTTGCGCAAAGTACAAAAATTGTTGCATCGCCCCTTTAAAGGGAAGCTGAAGCGGTTCAGGATTTGAGTAAAAACACTTAAATCACCTTTATTTGGCCTCCTGGGCCAGGAATATTGAGATTGATTTTCATATTTGGTGAACGGAAGCTTCAGAAAATCATTCTTAAAGTACCACTGAAGCCCCTCCTTCTCGGAGCGTTACGTCATCAACAGAGTTTTCGGAATCTCCGCTTTGGCTCATCTTCAGCGCCTATCAAAGCTGTGCACGCGCACTCTTGATATTTGCAAACACTTAAGAAACAGACGTCACGACTGGTGTCAGTGCGGCGGAATATTAGCGCCGAGATGTTTCGGTGGCGCTTTCTTATGGTTTCCCTCCGTGACGTCACGACTGGTATTTGCCTCGCCGTAACGTCACCAGTTGTTATTCTGGCTACTTACAATCGGGTGCGACGACGAGTTCGATGGTGTGTTTGAAAAGCACAGTAGAAGCTAGGAGCCATCGCGATCCAAAACTTACACCGTCCAAGTTGGCAGTCTGACAGTGCTCATATGCCCATGGTTTGGCCAATCGTGGAGAGCTGACCACAGCGACGCTTTTGGCCGCGCACATCGCTAATAGGGAGTATTCACCAACGTTATTAGAACAACTCAGTTCTGGAACTCCGCTCCGGAGGGGGTCCCTTTGCGTGGCGCCTGTTAGAGGGCGCGCGCTCCGGATTAATACTCGCTATCATCATCATTGACGGCGCGGTTCTGGCCTTTCTTACGGAAAACAGCAGCAGACAACTTTCAAATTGTTTCTGCTGCTGTTGGTAATCACATTTTTACTTTTTACTGGCGAAAGGGCAAAACTAACTCAAAACCATGCTGAACCTCGAGAGGAGTCGGGACTCAAACCAGCCGCGCAGCAGTAGCAGACGAAAACGCGTAGATTAATGCGCCGGCAGCGCCACCTAGCTGCCAAAAAATCGGACACGGTTTCGGACCCCTTCAATCAGAGCCGTATATGTAGAGAGTTTGGTCAATGGGAGGCGCGGGCTGAGCCAGGGCGTGCGCCAGACTCGGAAAGAGGGCTTGGCATGCTCCCTTGACCAACCAGAAGCCGAAAAGAATCCCCTAGCAGTGGTAGCGAGACACAGTTCTGATCAAAAGTCTATGTTCGTAAATGGTTTTAATAAGCGCGCAAAAGTGAAGTGTAGTAACTCTTCGTGGTTGAAAATAGGGTGCACGTGTTGTTTTGATCATGATCATGCAGAAAGATGTAAGAAACGAATGCGCCGCTCAACTCTGTTTTGCTCGGACAGAGTGTGACCGCTCGGACGGCAGATTCCCGGCACTCGGCGCTTGGCGTACGAATTATATATGTCGATCCTTCCGCTAGTCGCACTCTTCCACCATCATTTTGGATGAGCGTGATTGAAACATCACGTGTACCATATTTTCAGTCATCGAGAGTTACTCCCATGCAGTTATCAGGTTTGTTTCTCGCGACCACCGCCAGGGTATTATTTCCGGCTTCTGGTTGGTCACATACCAATTTCTGAAGACGCCCTGGAACACGCCCAGCCCGCTTTCGGCCAATGGCGCCTCCTCATTTGTCTCCTATACTTCCCAACGAATGGCCAAACTCTCTACATATACGGCTCTGCCTCCAATGTACAGCGTCTATGGGAAGTTCCATAACTGAGTTGATCTAGTAACGGTGGTATTCACTGGCGGCCATAGATGTGTGCGCGAATGCTGAGCGCGTGCTAAAGCGCGACCATCCACAGTTCTTTTGCAACGTGCATTCCGCACCATCAAGAGTGCCGGTTTTAGCAGGCTATTCATGCGAGCTCGTTCCTGAGCATGCGCTCTAAACAGCACCCACAAATATGGCGTCCAATGAATACTCCCCATACCGGAGAAGCTTGCAATTGCACGCGCTGCCCACGCGGCGAGCGACCCGACTTAGCGGCTCCGAACGAGCCTTGTTTACAAGCAGCCATCGGTGAATAAACACACAACTGCAGTTGTGTGTTTATTCACCGTGAGCAAAGAAAAGCACCAAGTGTTCCCGAGCTGACTATATAAACGACGGCGTCTGAAAGTTCGGGCGCCTCACCGCGGTTTTTCTTTTCTTCTTCCTTTTTTTTTATAACGCGAGATGTAAAGCGAGATTTATACTGGACCGCATAAGTTGTTCATGTTGCACAAACAGGATTGTTTAGATATCAATGTAGATTATGTTACCTTTCCCGCGCATCCCAGTGTGAAGACTGGTTTTTAGACGCCTGCATCGGCTCCGTCCACAGCAAAACACAACGACAGCAACGACGTGGGCTCAGGGACAACGGCGACTGATGATTTACTTCCCGAAGCTACTTCTTGCATCGCTGGTCTCACATTGAATACGGAGAACGCATGTCCTTCCCGGGGAATTCGTCGTTGCTTCCACTTCGGTCGTTCTCAACACAACCAACGCAACTGCCCGAACCAAACTTTAAAAAAAAAAAAAGTTTTTGTTTTTTTTGGACCGAGTTTGACGTTTATATTATATCAAATTCGTACGGTAGCTCTAGCAAATAAAAGAAGTGAGGAAAAAGAAACATGCTTACGTACGTTTCAATTGCCTTTATAGAAAGAATTAAAACACCGTATTACATTTTTATTTCATCTAGAATTTTAAAGCTTTAAGCGTCTCAATACACCGCCCCTTTTAAAAAGAACACCAAGCAACATGGGCGGTTGCAATTTCTTGGGCATTAAACGTGCATGTGACTGGATGCGAGTAATCGCCGAACGCTGACTCAGCACTCTTGTCCACTACAAGCGTAGGGTGCGTGCCCAAACAATGGTTAACTCGGATAACTGCCGTAGCATCTACAAAATGGCGCGCACTTTGAGAAAAAAAAAGACTATTGTGCGAAATTGTTTATGCTTGACGCCATGTAACGAATACTCGGTGTAAAAACCGACAATGCTTGCCCGGTGGTATACATTTCGCAGAGCCGTTCATACTGAAAGAGAGTTTGGCCTTTTTAAAGGGGACGTGAAACGATATCGGGTTGGAATGTTTATGATTTTGCAGAGGCGTACTCTTTGTCGCTGTGAAATTGCGAGGACAAAAGGGGACTATTTATTTCTGTCTTGTCTTTCGTAAAGCATGACGAAGTAATTGTGGGATCGAAACCAGCTGCCTGACAATAGCCTAGCGCTGCTCATGGATTGGACACTATAGGAATGCGTGAGCACTGCACTTCGGCACGTAACAATCAATGCCTCCGCGGACACTCGGGTGCACGTGGCTTGTGTCCAACCACTGCGGTGATGAGAGTAGCCGAACTTTAACAATGCCCGGAGCTCAGCACGCGTTTTCAATTTTGCCAAGCCCATCGCGTGGCTACGATGAACGTTGGTGGCATAGGATAAGCACCGGTCCACGTAGCCGCTTGTTCTGGCTCCAAGTTGAGGGTGTGAACGGTGCTTATATTTCTCGAATTTTTTGTGCGACTGCCATTGCTTACAAAGAAAAACTAAGCTACGTTTATTCAATTAGTAAGGTTAGGGAGTGATTCTAATTAGTAATTATCCAAAGAAGAAAAGTCATTTAATTTTTTTTCTTTTAAGGTATACTACAATGGAATTTCGGCGCTCATTTCTTGGTCTATACGTATTCCAGGGAGCAGTATCACATCGGACACCCCAATTTCTTGTTGGGAAAGACACGACAATGAATGTTAAAAACGAATTCAACTATTATTACATGACACCTGGTGGATTTCGCTAAAGCCTCGTTTGTAATGTCCGTCTAGGAACATTGACAGGTAGTGACTATGCGAGTCTCGCCTAAACTATATCCTCATTGGGTGTCCCTTGCTGCAAGCATGTAACTTGCGTGGAAGCACGTAACTTTGGCAAGCTTGTAATTGCACGAGTTTTCCCGCACGAGCACAGACGTGGCGGCGACCAGACAGCCTGCCTGCAATCGCCTTGTCGACGTCAGCCTCGCGCCGCAGCTTCGCTCGTACCGAGACAGTTTACGTCACGAATGTGCCGGACGTCATGAGCTGTTTGCTAACTGTTGTCCGATTGCTTGTCAGAGTGGGTGGTTTATAACAAAAAATACAGCCGCCAGGCTCAAACTACAAAAGTGCGATGGTCATTTACGGATTTTGTGAATCATATTCACTCTATTTTTAAACATGACGTGCACATTTCGAATTTCGTTGTAATATCCCTCTAAGGGGAGTGACATGGTATTTACGATCGCCAAGGTATTTTATTTGTACATGACATATGAATTACACGACATATGACACACAAGAAGCCAAGCTACAGGAAAACACAATTTGCGGCACAAAATTCGTTTTTTTTTTTTTTTCACGGAAATTGTCGATTGATAACTGGCCAGTTAAATCTCGCTCACTCTCTTCTCCGTGATCACGTACCGTTCACACACAGCCACCAAATATAATCTAAGTCGTGGGTCATCGAAGGCACACACTCAAGATTGAAATATATCTAAAAAAGTGAAAGCCGTTTACAACTCCCTGTAACGCCGAATTGGAGCGCAGCTCTTGAGGAGGAGGAGGGAAGGGTACTCAGGGGAGGGTATACCCCTCCTTCTCCTCCGGGGGGTGGGGTCACGTGACCTCGGGAGGGGGGTCACGTGACCCCCACCGACATGTCCCAACATGTCGGGAGGGGGTCACGTGACCCCCGCGACATGTCCCAACATGCACCGCACGTGGCCTCGGGGGGGGTCACGTGACCCCCCCCCCGAGGCCCCGACCCCCCCCCCGACATGTCCCAACATGTCGGGAGGGGGTCACATGACCCCCGCGACATGTCCCAACATGCACCGCGCGGGGGTCACGTGACTTGACCCCCGAGCCCCCGACGGACATGTGCACCCCCCTCCCGACATGTTGGGACATGTCGGGAGGGGGTCGGGGGGCTCGACGCGACCCCCCCCCCTCGAGGTCACGTGACACCCCCACCCCCGATCCCCCGACCTCCCCCCCCCCCCGACATGTCCCAACATGTCGGGAGGGGGGTCACGTGACCTCCGCGACATGTCCCAACATGCACCGCGCGGTTACGCCGACGGCGACGGCGACGCCGACGCCGACGCCGCTCAGCCGGAAACGGGCGCCTAAGAGCTGCGCTCTAAAAGATATGAAACCCATTTTTTGTGGTTTTTAAGAAGCTGCAAATACGTTGATTGAACTAAAACATCGAACTAAAATTCTCAACACGGCGTCGTATCGCGGGATCGCGGGGACAGCGCGGGTGTCGCGGGCTGCATGGCCGGACGAAGCGTACTAAGCGATGGCGGCGGACGACGGGCGTGGGACCTCGACTTCAAAACTGCCATTGACGGTACCGCAGAAACTGTTTCGCTTTGAACGAGAAATTTACCGACTAAGCACGCAGTGCGTACTTGGTGTGAAACATGCATCCGTACGATTTTTTTTACTAGGTGAAACTGTGGCGAATGCGTGGTGCAGCCCGACTTCGAGCCTGGGCGTGCCTTTGCGGTAGGGAATTGGCAGCAAAGTTTCTGACCTACAGTCGACTGGCTGCATTACTACGAACGAGGAGTTTCTCCTCGTGTGCTTGATCGTTACAATGTTAAAGCTGCAGTGTGCTTCGCACGGCCAAAGAAACGGAGGGGAAAAAATCGCCTTCGGGTGTAGTAATGTGATTTCCGGCAACTCTCTCCTCTTCTATATTTCTCCCTCTTTTCTAGACGACATATCGCGTCATTACCTCCGTGTCAGTGTTTCAGTCTCGGTTTAAAACAGTTGCGTGTTTTTGGCCCTAGTAGAATATACATGACTCTGCAGCAAAATGTTGATTGGGTAGTCGTCTGGCACCCTACATAATCGCCTGGCAAAAATAATAAATTTGTAAGGGTGTCAATGTCCCTTTAAGGAGATTTTAAATCTGGTAAATAGAGCAGCGTCAGTCTGATAACCGGAAAACGACTACTTCCGTCCGCCATTTTGGGGATCTTGCTCTATGCGAGTTCTCAGGTACAAAAAAGAAGAAAATTAACGTCATTTTGTGTTATTCTGAAATGCGCTGGTTCTATCGGGTAACAAGCTAAGCTCGTTGGTCAAACTCTCTAGTGGAAACGGCTCTGACTTCGCGTCGGCCAAGCTACTTCTAGGAGGAGTAGCAGCTAGTTTTCTGATGCCACGGGCGTAGCAAAAGTCACCAACATAAATTCCTCAGTTGTTTCGCTTGACGAAGTCCAGCCTTTACGTATAATATTAGAGTAAAATCGTGCCGTCGAAGGACGGCGTACTTGCTCGGAAAATGAAGTGTCATCTTTTAGCGTCCATATATCCATCTATGTATTTGATTCTTGCCTCGAAATATACTATAACCCTTTTAAAGGCGAAAACATTAACTGTCCTGTGCCGCGAAGCATGCGTTGTCTGTAACCGTTTGTAGCAGAAAAACGGCACCCACAAGCGGAATTTCCATTGGCTGCGATCGCGTCATATCAGATGCTTTGTCACGGAAGCCGGCAAGGCGCTCGAGGTCAGAGCAGGACGCGCCTCAGAAATACAACACAAAGAAAAGCACAGCAATGCGGATGCATCGTCACGGAAGTCGTGGAGCCGGAGGGGTGCCGCGCCTGCGCAATTGGGGAGCGTGATATCACCACCGGCGCGCCGTGTCAAAAAGGAAGACGTTGAGCTCTGCTTGCAGGAATGCGCTACGTGTAGGACCGCTTTCACATTCCTTCACGCGACCAGTCTTGCGGTGTCTCTGCCGATTCTTTTTTTGTTGTTATCATAAAGTTGATTGACGCAGATTTTTAAGGAGGCAGGTAATGCCGTAATATACTACGTCAGCGTGTAATATTTGAGCCAAAAGCATACCATCGAAATGTCCGTGTTACAACTATCTGATTTCTCGTCGGCTTTTTCCGAAGCGAGTTTGCAGGCTCGCTCTTCGTTGTCGTCTTCCTGAGGAGAACATCCATTGCTGCCATAACTGAAGGAAACACGGAGTCACCACGTTTCAAGGCGGATCCAATGTTTGTGGCCTAAATATTCATAGAAGCTTTTTGTGACAACCTGTGTTGAGCCTCGGTTGCAATTCAAAATGTTTTTTTCAAGGAAAAAAGAAGCAATCGCAGAAACAATATGTCGTCATTGTCTAAGGCAGAACAATTTGTTTACAGTATAAACATTCATGCAGGACGATTTAAATTACTCAATATCTTTCGAATATCAGTTGCTGTTGTGTTTCTTCAAACTAAAAATAACCGCATAAACATTAAACGAGTACTTCAACAAAATTGGAAATTGGTTTGTCCGATGTAATACTGCTCCCTTGAACACGTATAGACAAAGAAATAAGCGCCGCAGTTTCGTCGTAGCATACCTTTAAGTTGCAGAGCACGTTTCAAGAACACATCCATTTTTCACGGTATAAACATTCACGCGTAAGATTGAAGTGGCTTAACTTTTCTGAACAGCTGATTGTTGTTGAGATCATTTTTCCTCAATGTAATGAACTAAAACCTACAAAAATAAATGGATCTTTTTCGTAACCCAGCCAGCACTTGCTTCTCCGTTGAAGCTGAAACTACTTCTCGGAAACGCGATTAAATGCGGCATTGCGGATTGCCAAACATTCTTTTGTTTGGACCGCGTGTTGTTTCATTTTTGTCCACTTGATGAGTGTCTTTTCTGCTGTCTCTATCGTGTGTATAGTACCCAGAACTTGGGGTTTTACCGGCAAAACTGAAATCCTGACGCAGCTTCACTGTCGCCGCCACGTGCCGCTGCCAAGCCGCTTTTCGTTTGTCTATATACTTTGTTAGAAGCCTGAAGAGGGATCCTGAGCCGGTTATGGTATACCTCCGATTGTCTAAGTCACGCTCGGAGTGTGCGATCACTTTCTTTCGTTGTACGTCGCCTTTTCAAAAGTTTGAGCTCAGTGTCGTAAGTAAACTACAAAACCGAGGGTACACTGTATTGATACTGTTGAGGCGAACACGCTATCCGATCGTTTTCGTGATTTACTGAGGCACGGCACAGCGAAGCAACCAAACTCTACCATTCGCGTTAGCAGTCCTGCGAATGAGCAGTTTCACCGCGCCGGTTGCTTTTGTGGCAGCTTTCGATTCTAAGAGATTCTAAGAAAATAAATTTCGAAGACTTAGAAACGGCGGATTGCTGTTTCTTTTACGTGGGTCCCGTTTTGTACTTGCTTGTGACGGATGGAGTTATATTGTGAGTGCTCTGACTCGTTTACGCCGTTCCAAATGCACTGCAAAAAATAGCCATATTTGAACGGCTTCGTAAAAACGGTCTGACAGTACAAGGCTGATTCACACAGCAACGTTTTCTGTGCCTTACGTATAATTCCCCGAAACATTCGTGTCTCGAACGTCGCGTCCCAAAATATCGTCTTGAACTGATAGCCACGCTTAATAGGAAGCACAGATGTACCAGCGACTTGTAGCGTAGAGCAAACAAAAATTTCTTTTATCTTTTTTGTAACATCACGAAACGCAAGAAAACGGGTAATGTGTGAACCGGCCTTTAGTCTGCACTGGAGTAAATTTTGACCGTTGGCCATCTATGGCACACCTATCCAACGCTTATTGTTCACGCGTAAATGTCACGCAGGCGTACAACGTTCAACTAGACGGCCGCTTAAATTTCTGGCTTTTTTATGTGTTTTCTTCTCGGGTGTACAAACATTTTCCTTTTGTGTTTTGTTGCGCTATTAGATGATGATTAATTTTCCCGCTACGGGTGTCATAATAACGAGCTTTCGATAATTGCATGTCTTTATTATTTCGATAACTATAGCTCTCCTAAAGTTATAGTCGAGTATCATTTTGGTTCTTTGCATTTTCGTTTCGCTGCAATGCTGGCCTAGATGTTCATGAGCACCTTAGGAAAAAGATAAGAGCAGGAGAAGAAAAACAAGAGGTTAACCTAGGCGGCCTGCCTCGGTGGTTACTTCTGATTTTGGGAAAGTTAAATGAGAATAGAAAAGAAATGAGGGAAGAGAAAAATAGAGGAGACATGACTAACTATCTGACGTTCGCGTTAAAACTGCGAGTGCAAAATTCTGTGCTTACACAATCATGAGTGTGCCGAAGTATCAAAAATGGCACAAAGACTATAAATACTGGAAGTGCGTCGTTTGCGCGGCATAAATGTTCGCCCACTTAGCGCGAGTTGCGCGTACCAGTACGAAGCTCAGTTTAGCACATAAGTGCTTAGACAGATTAAAGGACTAATAGTCTTGCATATAAACAAAGATAATGAATAATAAATCACTTTTTACAGGCGGAAGCTTAGACGAGTTTCTGATAAGAAACTCAGAAGAGTGTTTGCGGTCTTTTCCTTTTTAAGAGGAGAGTCTCAGCTCCTTATTATGTTGGACGATATAAATGGTCGGTCGCCTAGATACGAGAGGGTGTTCTTTAGGAGGTTTCTTTTGTAACGTAAAGTACATCCACATCATAAATAAGATATAGTTTCTACACAATCCCACCCCGTACAGTTTGGATTCTATGTTTTTTTTTTCAATTCGATGCAGGGACTCTTGTATGTGTGAATATAAAACACCCAGGCGTTATCGGTGCATAACAGCTTCAGTTCGTCTGGGTAGGTTTCTAGACACACAATAGGTGAGGTCTAAACCCACTAAATATAAGAGGAGGGTAATGGTGCGCAGCACACTTCAAATAACTTTTGTTGCATTTCGGGCACGGAGATTCATAAGCGATGTAACGTCGCCTCCAGTGTAGGCATTTCCATGTTGGGAAATAAGGAATGGGCTGAGGTCGCAGCACCCACTGCCGTCTCTTTTCCAGGCGCCTTGAAGTGCCCAGGAATCCATTGAAACTCAACAAAGTCTCCACTGTTAATACACTTCTGAAGATCGCAGAAAAGTTTGAAAACAATTTGCTCATTTTCACTTGCTTTGGAGTGCCGGCTTAGAATCTGAAAGCACTGTCCATGTTTTACCTGGCTTTGTCAAAATAAATAAAAAACTTTGTATTACTAGTTCAGCCGCTGTTGAGGACGTTTTGTTACAGCTTGAAATGTCTCGCTGTAACGTAAGTTGGAATCACAATTCTAGCGATGGAACTGTCTTTGACACAGTAACCAACTGTATATATTTGGAGATCTTTGTGCGTGATTCAAGGTAATGGTCTGTGAAGAGATGCTTAAACACTTCTACTCATATTTTTTTGATGCTGTGATTTTTAAGTGCGACAACTTGGATAGGGAGTTTCCATGGAGGTATCGTTGATAGCCCAAAGAAGCCTATATTTTCGGGTATGTATTGCTCCATTTGTAACAAGCGTTTGCGGGTTTTTTCGGTGTATAGTTATGCCCACAAAAGTTTACCGTTTTTTTGTGAATATGAAAGAAACACTTTCGGATACCGGATCAGATGATCATTGTCACACTGATATTTGTTATCCCTCAGGCAATAACAACACAAATACATTAAAAAAAATACATCGACTTTTTTTTGGCATAGGTGCTGCAACTGTAAAAATACACAGAAGTACAAACACGTCAGTGCCCAAAAACCATGGAACTTCACCTTCTGCACATCAGGATTACGCGATCTTAATATAGTAAACACACATGTACTTTCCCAGGTTCTCCCTGTTGATCCACACTCATTCTTTCCTGTTAATGACCCCCGGGCATTGAGAATGCCCTCTCAACGTTAACACTGGACACTGCCAGGCTGAGAAGATGAAGCGCTGCCTGATTCAAAATCGGCCAATTAACCAAAAGTGACTACCAAAAGAGACACGGTCCGACGTTTTGAAGCGCAACATATTTCGTGTACTCACTAAACTCTGACTGCAGATCTTGCATGAAGCTAAAAACCTTACACTAGCCCCCACCCGAACTTTTTTTTTAGATCAGGAACTTGACACATAAGCCCGATCACATAAAGGACACAGATGGCCCACGAAGCACAACCCAAATCGTCTTTTGTTGAATGTCGAACCTCAGTAGGCAATCACGAAGAGGTCACACAATGTCCAACCTCTGCAACGCCCTCTCTCCCCTCCTCCCTACCCCACCCTCCCCTGGCCCATCTCGAGGCGACCCTAAAACCGACAATTTTGGGTTTAAAAAGAATTTTAGAGAATGGATTCGTCTGTCTTTTATCGTTTTAAACCGAAAACGCCGAACCTAAAAACGGACCTTTTCGGTTAAAACCGAATTTCCGAAAATTGGATTCGGCGTACATTTATCGGTTTTATCGGTCTAAACCGAAAACTCCGAACCGTAAATATACGTTATCAAAACAACCCATAATCAGTTCAGAACCGGGCTACAACGTTCCTCCCATCTGACTCCAGCGTCTCCGCCGAAAAGTCGGCTAAATCTTCGATCATTGCAAATTCACCGCAAAATTGCTCGCCTATCAGTTTTACCAAAAATCATCTACTATCACCCTACGCTCCCCAACACACTACATCCTGCCCTCAAGTCATCTAACCGACTAAGCGATTCCCGAACAATCGACCACTTATCTGGGAAGCACTAATACATTCAACCACTCTTTCTTTTGCCAAACGGTTGTTGGCTCAAACGACCTGCCCTACTCCATTGTTTCACCAGAAAGCTCCAATAATTTTCACTCAGCCCCATCAGCTTACTTTCTTTAAATCAGAAGGTGAAATCTCACTTTATGCGTATACTGTTGTATAATGTTTTCCTGGGTGCCACTCTTTTGTCTGAGTGTAGTTACGTAGGATTTGACTATGTGCATTTTTAGTCACCTCATCAGTGTTGTATTGAGTGTAAAGCCACACCAGGCAGCACCCCCCTACCCCTTAAGCAATAACCTTTAAAAAAATTAATAAAATGAAGGGAATGAAAATACATGAATGTATTTAGCTTTAGCACACGCCTGAAGAACTCGGAGTTTTATCCAGCTCTTCCTTACTTGAGCCGCGGGAACGGCATGACTGCGTTACACAAGGTCGCTTGCGCACTTACTGTCTCTAATGGCTTATTCGTCGGGCACACCGCACCCGTGCAGTGCAACTTTTCCCACATTAGTACTCAGAAGGCTGAGGAAAGCTACCCTCTCCCCTCTAGCCTTCCCTGTACCATGGAGCGCACTACACCGGTGCGGTGTGGGTCCGGACGATTTGGGCATTAGTTAAAAGCAGAATGCTCCGCCGTCCGATTGAGGACCCGGCCACTTGATGGAGGATTCGCGTCATGGGCTTCTGAAATTTGGGCTTTTGAAAGCGGAGCCAAGAGGAAGGGGTGTTTAGCCGCGGATGTAGGACAAAATTGTCCCAGTCAGAATGGTCCCGGTCAATATGATTCCGGACAAGATGGTCCAGGGACAAAAATGGTCCCGGACAAAACGGCCTCCAAGTGCCAACCCGGACAAAATGGTCCCAGGTGAATGTGTCAATACTTTGAGCGCCCTTAATAGGACAAAATGGTTTGGTACTTTTACTTTGACATACGTTCAAGGATAATATCAACATTTTCATTATAATCATTTTAAACAAATTTTAAATATCTTCTATCTATACCATGTAGCTCTATTTCTCAAAGGTTCTTGATTTCTACCGATATATTCCACGTGTGTAATCAATATCTTTCTATCGCCAGTAAACCTCTTTCAAATTAACGCTATCGAGCTTCAAAACGACATTGGGAATGAAAATCATTATGATACACGTACTACAACTTCTTGACGTATTTTTTTAAATGAACCTGTCGTACCACGGGGTGCTATTTTTCAGAAACAGCATCGCTCTGTCTGAGCATAGTATATAAAAAGAAATCAAAAATTGATTTCGCAGTTATGAGCTCTACTTATTACATAGATCACTTAAGAAACAAGAAGTCGACGCTGCTGAAGCCAAGGCCTAATACGAAAATGTATTCATATGACCCACACCCTCAAAAAGTCGCTCAAGGGACGGAGCCCTTGCACGTACTGTCTGCACAGAGTTACAAGCCGCTGCTAATATCCATCAAGAGTAGAAAATGCAAGAAGCCTGCAAACAGCAAATAAATAATGCCACGCTGGGACCATTTTGTCTGGGTTTGCAGTTGGCACCATTCTGTCCGGGATCATTTTGTCCGGGACCATTTTGACCGGGACCTTTTTGACCGGATCCCTTTTGCCGCGGGGTATTTGACGCGGGGTTTTTGATATCGGGTGCTTTCTGCGCCACCCTGGTCGAGAGTATGTGTTACTCTATCTTAATTTAATTTCTTTGTACCTTGCACTTATTATCACAAATATATTTATCAAACTGAAAAAACGTTTGTCGCGGCAATATTTTACGGAAATAGTAATCGGAACACCCGAGGTCAATGTTGAACCGATTGCAAACTTGAAGCGGAAACGTCCGAACACTGAACAGGAAACAGGCCTTGTCCAAAGATGCACTTAATATGGCAAGAAAAAAAACAAATAAACGGAGGATTATTCAACACGGTTAACAAAAACAAGTACGCAAGGGTTTTCTTTGTGTGTTTTTTATATTCGAATTTTTCCGCGGCAAGAACCTTGAAAGCCGGACTCTTTCATGATGATATATATTTCAACAAGGCAGTAGACAAGCTACAAGCCGGAACTCTCGAAATATAAACCAAGGGCATTTTGTACGGCTTTCTGAACGGGCCGCACTAGAGCATATAGAACTGGGAAAAGAATTTAAAAATTCGACAACCACGAAAGAGACAGCAGTGCTTCTCCGTGTTCACGTGTGCACTTCTTTCAAGTTTAGTGAGCCTTTGGGGATACCCACAGCCCTGGTCTGGGATACCTCTACTTAAAGTAGGCACGGCAAATGTCATGCCCACTATAGACCATTCCAGAAGAGGTCTTCTGGCCAGTGTCCTTTTCAGAGTTCGTGCGTATGGCGCGTGTTTTGCTCGCTTTAAAAGGCGACGAACATGCGCATGCTGGATATGTGGAGATCGCACGCTGGGTTGTAAATTTGTATACATTGAAATGGTGTATACGTGAGCCCTCGTTTTCCACTCATTCTTTTACGGGAATTAAGTTTGTTGAACGTGAACTCCGGACATAGCGTCTTGCGGTGCTTAGTAAAACGGTGCGTTCAAGGTGTGCTATTATAAAAGCATCAGATGTGATTTCAGTGAGTGA
>JAZHYW010044957.1:0-31281 GCA_037355805.1 Ixodes ricinus | reverse complement strand
GCTGCATTGTTATGCAATGTTCATTGTACGCACGATGTTCTTCAATAGTTCTAACTTCGAAATATCCACCAGGCAGTTATTGTACTAAAATAATTTGCGCGAAATACGATAAACATAAAGATAGAGAGCTTGAAAACAGTTTTCGCGACAACATTAACTGCCTATAAAATCGTCCTTCAACAAAGGAGAAGCTCAATATTTTGTGCAGAAAAAGAAAAGAAAAACACCAACGGCGGTAGATTTTTTCAAGGAATAATAATTCCAGAACTGAGAAAACAACGCTGAAGACGCTAACTCCATACTTGCACGAAGTTGTTACGGGCGAAGATACTTACGACGGACAGTAAACAGCGTAAAAAAATACTTCACGAATCTCGCCGCCAGTGTGCCTTGCAACTTGAAGCCCTGCCATCGAGTGCTCAGTCAGCGTGCGGAAGGAGTTGAAGCAAAACAAACAAAAAGACAAAACATTGCTTCATTTGGCGACCGTAATGGCCACCTCCGTAGAAGCGGACGCCTGCAGCGACCGCGGCGGAGAGAAAAACACGCAATCCGCGTCAACGCCGCAACTACGATAACAGCGAGAAATAACTTTGAGCGTGATGTCAGAGAGTGAGTGAGTGCGTAAGTTTAGGAGGGGCGTGAGTTTGCTATGGTGAGTTATTTCGCGGAGAGGCCAAAGTTTGTGAGTTCGTCAGTGGCGTGAGTTCGGCGACATTATGAGTTCGGTGAGGGCCACGAATTCGTGAGTTCGGTGAGTCCATGAGTTCGGTGAGTCCATGAGTTTTGGTGAGTGGCGTAAGTTCGGCGAATTCATCGGGAGTGAATACCAGAGAGAGTGCGGCCGTAAGAATGCGGAAGAGCGACTTTTTGAACGCTTTGTACACTTGCTGTGAGTGAGTGAGTTAAATAAAAACTGCCGACGCCTGTCCATGATACATTAAACAGAACAGCGCCAAAAGGAGACAGAGCTACGAGCGCTTTGTCAGCTCAGAAGGCGCACAATATGACGCGTTTTTAAGCTGCACCTAACGAATAGACGTAATACGCAGTACTAACCCAACCTGTATCTATTAAGTACGCTTGGTCAATGACTCCTGGACAAATCAAGCATTCTGTGCAGCGCTGGGAGACTGCGAATCAAAACGGACACAAAACGAAGCTGAGGCCCGATTGACGAAGAGCTTCTTTGGCTGCGACAACTTTGCTAAGAAACTTGTAGTTAAGAACATTGTAGGAAAGGAGAAATCGGTAGTCACCAACGTGCTCTTAAGTGAGCGGAAGAAAGCGACGTTCTCGTGCGGAAAACGAACATAGTCTCCATGGTTCCGCAAGCTCCCGATCCCCGTGAGAGCGGGCTGTTGCTATGGCGACAACGTATTCGGCAACGCCAACGAACAATCGGACAGCTCAGCATGGCCTGCGTGCTTGGAGCACGTGGAGTTTTGAATCAGCAAATGCAGGCGGCCTTTCCGCCAACGCTCATCTGGGGTTCGTGTCCGTGGAGTCATAATGTCGACGCTAACATCATTTGAACAGGCCCGAATGCCGAGCCCGGGATAACCGCCTCGTCGACTCTACGAACTCCATCGCTACGAAGTCAACACAACTGTCATCGTTGCTAAAGAAGACGGCCCAGCGCCGGTCGTTTGCACAGCGGCGTAGATAGAAACAAATCACCGCGGCGTTTTTCGCGGCCTCGGAGATGTAGGAGCAGAGCCGACGTAAACCACAGAATGTTTTAACTACAGAGCGTCAGCAAGAGCCACGTATATACTTGTTCACACTCGGAGCGGTCCCGCGCGTTTGATTGAAGTGCTGGATTCGCGCTGTCGGACCGCGTCTTGAAAAGCGCTTCGGAACCGATCTTTTACGATGCTGATGTGACACTCAACAAAAAGTGTTGGACCGGCATCGCGTAGCTCCCACGAACTGTTCTAGCTCAACAGTTTTGACCTACCGTCGTGTCGGAATAAAAATGAGATACTAATAATAACAAAGTGTACATACCGTGTTGCGAAGGTAATTCTTACGTCGTTCATTTGAGCTCTATATCACACAAAACAGGAAGATAGAATCGATGAGAGTCCCTTTCTACGACATTGTTTGTCACCCGCATCGGAAAACAGAGATGACAACGGGAAGAAATTGGCCTCCCTAATCTAAAATTGGGATCAGCGATCAAACTATTTATACGGGAAGGGTCCACAAGGGTCGCCCGGGCATATTTCATTGCAGCAAGCCAGCCGGTCGTGGGCAGACGGTCTTTGGCGGGGACCGTCGGAGCAGGGCGGAGTTCCTTGCTACGCCTATATTCTGCTGAACTGGCCGAGCCAGCCTCAGCGGTCAGGCGGCTCGCTGTTGTAGGTTTTTCCGGGTGTTTGTGGATCCAGGGTTAAGGTCCGTCATGGTCGGTTTCAAGTATTCTTTCTTTTTTTCTTGTTGCTTAGAAGTCAGGACAAGCAAGAAGAGCACGTACAAAAACAGATGTCCGTTGGTCGTCGTCCCCCCTGAGGACGGGGCCATGCGGGGCCTCGTTATGTCGGGTTACTAATTAAGGCAATCGGTATGACGTCTACGCTAGATTTTCTTTCGCCCTGAACCGGAAAGATTTCTGTCCAATGTTTAGATTCAAATTTAAAGACCCTAAAAATATTAGCACTGACATGAAAAGATTGTTCTACCCTCATATTCAACGAGTGTAGACTGGGGTACAACTTCAAATGACACTCATTAAGCATGAGGGTAGGTTGTACCTGCAGAGGGCATTTCTGCTTAGAAATATATTACTTGGCGCACCAAGAGGCTACGCGTTAAAATGGGTACTTCTCTGAGCAACCTGCGAAAAAGCGCAGATCTCGACTTAACACTAACAGTGGCACAGACAATCTATTTTACCGACCGAAGGGGTACTCCATTATATTTTCAGCTGCCTAATAAAGCTAAATAATCATTCCCGGCTTGCTTTTAAGAGGAATATCTAAATTTAAAATAACTATTCGGACAGCGGCTAACAAAAGAAAATGCCAAGACCAACAATTTAATTTACCTGCTCTCTCCAGTGTCACGACATCAATGGCAGGAAAACTAGTAGATTGATCACGCAGTCTAAAAACAAGGTGTGTCCTATATATATATATCTTTTTATTTTTGCTTTGTGCTGTTGAGCAAGTGCCGAAAGAAAGTTTCCTACGGCATTCATTTCCCAACATCAATCTTCATGCGATGAGTTTAGAACAAGTTCGAGCAGTGATCTTGAGCTTGCTTTTTCTGCTGCCCGTGGAGAGTTTCCAATAAATTAAAAAAACGAGAACCATCATATAAGTACTGTAACTTTGGCAATGAAAAGTTATCTAGACAAAAATGTATGGTTACAGATTTACCGTATCTATTCGCGTGCTTAACCAATTTTGAGGCAAATAGGCGACAATGAAAAGAAAACGCATGAGTACCCTTATGGGAAAAGACAAAAAGGATGCAAAAACACAACAGAAAATTATGCTGTAACGACCATGGGCACGGAACTCTGGTGACACGAACAGCTTGTGCCCAGCGATTGTTCGAGCTGCGTACAGGACCTCGACAGTGCCATTATTTGAAAAGCAAGTCTATAAATGTTAAAAATGACTTCGGCTTGCAGAAAGACTGGTTTCAACAATTAATGACTTGAGAAGTTGAGATACCTAACTGAATACAGGTTGAAGTTGAGATACCTAACTAGCAGGATTTTAATTCTTCAAGAGGTTGGATCGACTCCCCATTTAGTCGAAGGAGTCGATGCGTAATAGGGCAATACAAAAAAAATACGTCTTGAAATTCCTTTTCACCACCAAAAGATGCATCTGTAAAGGATAGGTGCACAAGCTACTTGATTTGTAAAGTGCGTCAGCTGCATGAATGCATACGCAATACGTCTCACTTACCAAGCCTTGCCTCCTGAGGTCCGTCCACATTAAGCTGACGTGGAGTATAGAAGTTACACGCTCACTGACAGAATGAGAGCGGCAGGGAAATGTCTCAGTTGTTCCGCCTCTAGCACGCCTGCGACCTCCGATGACAATAACGCATAAAGTTGGGCGAGATGGTTTGATATCATGAAAGGGGAACAGCGCGAAAATAAACAAGGGACGAGCAGAAGACGAAACGACAGACACGGCGCTGACTAGCAACTGAAAGTTTATTTGCGCACAAAACAGGAAATCAACAGAAACAAAAACACAGAAACAACCTGTCACAACGGTTCCACGTACACGCTTATCTGGATTTTCCGGGCTCTAGTCCGCACGCGGACTAGAGCCCGGAAAATATGGTATAAAATTAAGCACACCGTTAAATATAAAGTTACGAGTCAGCAGCGAGCGGCAGAGTGGATGTTTACAATAATTAACCCTCCCAAATGCTTGAGAAATTTTCCGTCAAATTACGAGGGCGGGCAATAACTTAGTGTACGTCTTAGAGACTCGTGAATCGAGTGCACTGTAAACTTCCGTTTACGAAGCCGCTAAAACGTCGTTCAATGACATTACATTCACACAGAGATGTTAGCCACTCGCTTATGTTGTCTGGCAGCATGAATGTTTTTGCAAAAACAAACACAAAAACCAAGCGTCCATAAAACCTAGCACTCACGAGTTCTCCTAAGAGATAAAAGGCGGAGGGCTCTGGCAAAAGGCGCCGCTGCCGCACGGATAAATAAACACGTGCATACTATAACGGAAACATAACGAGCTGAAAAATGAACACCAAAAGCACGACGTGTCGGTGGACGCCCGTGTACTCAGACCGCTGATTTCGAACACGCTCGAGCGCTACCACGCGTGCATGAGGTCTACCGTCTTCAACCGAAAGCACTCGAACCGCGAACATGGAGAAATATTTGATTTCAATAAGTAAGCAAGACATTGCAAGGATAAAGTCATATTGCATACCTTGAAGTGGGCGATTTAGTCGTCGATGAGACCTAATGAGGCCTGATGCATCACACAATAGTACAAGTAACGGAATACACAGAAATAATAAAACACACGAAGGACGAACACAGACACACACAGTTCTTTCAATGAGCAACGAACATTTATGAGATGCCCATGACGCTACGACCGTGAACTTCAAAGATTTGAAAGAAAGAGAACGAAAAATTAAACGAAAATAAAGAAAATGAAAATGCTCAGATTTAAAATAAAACGAAATTGCTCAAAATTTTAAAATACCAAATTAAAACGATAAGACATTTCTGGAAATTAACCCCTGAACAAAGGGGAAAAGGAAGAAGAAAAAAAAAATAAAGGAAATTAACCCCTGAATAAAGGGGAAAGGAAGAAGAAATTAACCCCCGAAAACGGGGAAAAGTAGGAAGAAAAGAAAGGAAAAGAAGGCAAATTAATAAATGATCAAAACTACCTTCACGATAACTCTGGCGCGAGGAACTCTAGCTCTTTTGATGATAACACCAGAGAGGGCTCAGAAACATTGTTCGCGGCGTATTTGATCTTAAACGCCTCAATTATTTCTCGCCCACACTTTTCTCTGTGTGTTTCAAGCACTGTGGTGTTTTCGAAGTTTGGGGTGCAATCGTGGCAGGTACGGGCATGCACGACTATGGGGTGAAAAGAGTCCGATGATGCCTTGGTGACTTCTAAATGGTGCTCCCTTAGGCGAACATTTAGGCATCTTCCAGTTTGGCCGATGTATTGGCCTCCGCAGCTCAGTGGAATTGAATAGACTGGCTTCTCTTTACATTTAACATACTTGTTGTGGTGCTTGATGGAGCATTCGGGTGGTCGACTCTCGTTGTTCACCCTCTGGCACATTTGTTTCAACCTCATTCTACATGTGAAGACCACCTTCGTGTCAAATCGAGCAGCAAGGGTCTTCAGGCGGTGGGCGGTGTTGTGCACGTATGGTACGCAAACCGGACGTGAATGACTATTTTGTTTCAATGGAGGACGGATGGGGCCCGTGATGAGACGCTGAAGGGTTGTACGGAGGAGGTCGGCTGGATAACCTGCTTGGAGCAGGCGGTCATGCTGTCGCAGGACGCTTTCTGATGAGAGGTGTGAACAGGATTTCGAGCGAGAAGAGGCAAACAAGGTTCGAATGATTCCAAGCTTTACCGACTTGGAATGGTTACTACAAAATGGAAGGACAGGTTTTTGGAGCGTTGCTGGAAGCTCCAGCATAGACCTTGAGGATGAAGATGAAGTTTTAAATCCAGATACTGTAGACCTTCATCTGTTGGTTCTTCACTCGTGAAGTTGAGACCCGACGAGCAAGAATTGAAGGCTTCACAAATGGCCGGAGAAGAGATAGAGGACGGATGAACAACTAGATAGTCATCTACATATCGGAACACTCGGATTTCTGGAGCTATAACGTCAAGTTGGGTCCTCACGGCTCGGTCTATGTACATGAGAAAGATTTCACTGAGCACCGGGGCGAGGCATGAGCCTATACAGACACCTCTCTTTTGTCTAAAAATTTTCTTGTTGTATTCAACAAGCGTGGACTGAAGGTATACGGTAAGGAGATCAATGAAGTTCTTTGTGGATATTCCTGATGTATTTTGGAACTCGCATGGACCGTGCTCATGGATAGCATCAGAAACGGAATTCAAGAGAATTCGGGGGTCCAGACTGTAGTAAAGGTCTTCTATGTCTAATGAAAACATGGAGTGCGGCTTGGTGGTGACGTGCAGAGAAGTAAGGTGGGAAATGAGCTCTGTGGAGTTCGTAATCCTGAAGGGCTGGCGGAGATTCAACATAGAGAGATGCTTCTGTAGAAATAAGGCTAAATGTTTTTGCCAACATCCTCTTTCAGATACAATGCTCCTGAAGGGCATACCATCCTTGTGTGTCTTCGCTGTAAAAAATACAGAAAAATATTGTTTTGCGGGAGATCCGAGTGTTTTCTTGAGAGAGGGCAGATTCATCAAGGTGCAAAGCTGTTTTGCTCTTGCCCGCAAGGATCCTGATGGTCTCGTCTTAAGTTGGTCAAAGTTCTTTTCCAAAGCTTTCGCTACCTTCTCTTCATAGTTACCTTCATCCAAGACCACGAAAACACCCGTCTTGTCTGATTCAAGCAACTTGAGTCGCTTCTGGCTCAATTCTTCGACAGCGTTCCGGATAGGGAACTTGCGTGTTTTCGGAGGAGGATGGTAGCAAATGGAACGAACTGCCGCTGACAAAAACTCAGACCGCCCCTGTTCCGGAATACGTGAGGCGACCTGGCGTACCGAAGTCAATTGGTCCACTCTGGAGAAAGGAAGGTCTGGAGAAAATTTAGGGCCTTTGGAAAGCACTTCCAATGTACCTGGAGAAAGTTGTTGGTCGCAAAAGATAACTGGAGGGTCTAACACAGCTTGGCTGGTCTTGCGGCAAGACGCATTCAAAGAAGTGATAATCATACTCCAGGCAGAATCCAGGAGTCTGGAAGAAGAAGCTTGAAGAAAGATGAAGGAAGGATGGGTCCGAAACCTTAAGCCAAAGAGATTGGTCATGATGCCTGGGAGCAGATTCTCCATGAGCCGAAGTTCCTGGGAGATCTCTTTTCGAGATGTTTGCATGATGCGGTAGATGGAAGCCCAGTTGTGAGGGGTGTAACCTAGCATCAATGCTACCCCAGGGTGAGCGGTTTTCTTGCGGATGTACAGCCCCAGCGAGCGGAGTCTCAGACGAAGAAGATTCAGCTTAGAAATGAAGCAGGCAGCTTGAAAAAGGTGTCCGGATTGAAATCCGACATGTGAAGATGGGACTTGGACGGCACAGACAAAGCTCTAAATTAAGAATTAAGTACACGTAGCAGAGCGCGTTGAAAACTACAGAATACACAGAAAGAATAAAACACACGAAGGACGAACACAGACACACACAGTTCTTTCAATGAGCAACGAACATTTATGAGATGCCCATGATGCTACGACCGTGAACTTCAAAGATTTGAAAGAAAGAGAACGAAAAATTAAACGAAAATAAAGAAAATGAAAATGCCCAGATTTAAAATAAAACGAAATTGCTCAAAATTTTAAAATACCAAATATAACGATAAGACATTTCTGGAAATTTACCCCTTAACAAAGGGGAAAAGGAAGAAGAAAAAAAATAAAGGAAAATTAACCCCTGAATTAAGGGGAAAGGAAGAAGAAATTAACCCCCGAAAACGGGGAAAAGGAGGAAGAAAAGAAAGGAAAAGAAGGCAAATTAATAAATGATCAAAACTACCTTCACGATAACTCTGGCGCGAGGAACTCTAGCTCTTTTGATGACAACACCAGAGAGGGCTCAGAAACATTGTTCGCGGCGTATTTGATCTTAAACGCCTCAATTATTTCTCGCCCACACTTTTCGCTGTGTGTTTCAAGCACTGTGGTGTTTTCGAAGTTTGGGGTGCAATCGTGGCAGGTACGGGCATGCACGACTATGGGGTGAAAAGAGTCCGATGATGCCTTGGTGACTTCTAAATGGTACTTTGACGAACATTAAGGCGAGACCATCCAGGATTCTTGCGACGCAATAGTCATAACAGCTTTGCACCTTGATGAATCTGCCCTCTACTTCAAGAAACACTCGGATGCTTGCACGCAGAAAGAGTGTGGGCGAGAAATAATTGAGGCGTTGAAGATCAAATACGCCGCGAACAATGTTTCTGAGCCCTCTCTGGTGTTGTCATCAAAAGAGCTAGAGTTCCTCGCGCCAGAGTTATCGTGAAGGTAGTTTTGATCATTTATTAATTTGCCTGATTTTCCTTTCTTTTCTTCCTCCTTTTCCCCGTTTTCGGGGGTTAATTTCTTCTTCCTTTCCCCTTAATTCAGGGGTTAATTTTCCTTTATTTTTTTCTTCTTCCTTTTCCCCCTTTGTTAAGGGTAAATTTCCAGAAATGTCTTATCGTTATTTTGGTATTTTAAAATTTTGAGCAATTTCGTTTTATTTTAAATCTGGGCATTTTCATTTTCTTTATTTTCGTTTAATTTTTCGTTCTCTTTCTTTCAAATCTTTGAAGTTCACGGTCGTAGCATCATGGGCATCTCATAAATGTTCGTTGCTCATTGAAAGAACTGTGTGTGTCTGTGTTCGTCCTTCGTGTGTTTTATTCTTTCTGTGTATTCTGTAGTTTTCAACGCGCTCTGCTACGTGTACAAGTAACGGGTTACACTACACTGACCACGATGTGCAAGAGCCACCGAGGCGAGTTCGACGAATGCCCGACCGCGATAGCTGTCACAACGTCTGCCTGCGGCTGCGCACGACACGGAGCGAAACAACAGAGATGGGAAAGACCAGGCAGCACCAACGGACCAACACCGCCATTTTGTGAGAGAGAGGAGGGTCGAAAGAGAGTTCCGCGGCTGAGCGGCGGGGGCATTCAGCTCCTCGCCATCTGCGCATTGTTGCACTCCTAGGATTTCGGCTTTTCTGGAAGGCTCGGCTGTCGCGCCAAATAAAAAATGAGGGCATCCTCGTATTTTTAAATGACGAGCGTACACGTCTTTTTTGACGAGGGAAAGACACGTAAAATTGACGTCGATTTTTTACAGTGTAGAAGTTGCTAAGATCACCGTCGCCGTACCCTCAGCAGCCGTCTCGCTGGAAAGACACATCCGTTCAGAAGGCAACAATCTGCCGCCGATCGAAGGGTTTTGCCTAAGCGTCCCTAGCAACTACAGCTGGTCACATCCTTCTCTTCAAAACAAATAAATTATTGTTCTGTCAACAACAGAAAGGATAAACTCTAAGCTTGGAAGCGTTGACATTCCCTCGCTTTGAACCATGGGCGTCGGCAGGATCTGGTCTTGGGGGTGGGAGGGGGGGAGGGAGGAAATGGGGGTGGGCGAACTGACCGATTTTTTCGGGCGTGTCCGCTCAAGGATAAAGGGGGTGGGGTCGCACAGGAAAAAACGAAAGAGCTAAATACAGCTTGCAAGGTACACATATTTTTTTATGAAAGAATTATAAAAAATACAAAGCATCAGTAATTTCAACGTTAGAAAAAAAATCATTTTTATTGATATGCAGAGGCACAGTGAAAAAATGGAACTTAGTCTATGACGCGACAAATAAGAAAAAAACAGTCCACTTAGTTTATAATCATCTCAGAGATAAAAAACACAAATATTTTATGGATAAGTGTTGGCACCATATATGTACAGTACACAATAAAATAGCAAGGCAGGGCACGTAAGTCACGCGCACGCATAATAAATTGTCGCAGCAATGAACAACACCCTTTTATTTTCATATTTAACAATATTCGATGTTTATATAAGTTTTTAAAAGCTACCCCAAGCTGGCCTATGTTTAAATTTACAACTCGAATTTTCTTTACAAAATTGTCTTCGCTAGTAATATTAATTCGAATCATTTCCCGGGTTGTGGTCCGTGGAAGACATCTGAGAGTTGAGTTAGCTGTGTTGGAAAGCTAGCACGGCGGGGCTACCGCCGGAGGGTTAGCTGCCATTGTAACTTTCCGTATTTTTTTCGACGCAGGTTCCCTTAGCTTGCCATGCTCGCTCTGTCTCATTTCAGAACTGGAGAAATATTTTAGCCCACTGGTTGTTATCTTTATATTGGTTGTTATATATCTGATCAAGCTCAGCATTGCGTGAATACTCTCACAGTTAAAGACGAGTTTGACATACCTGTGAGAGTCGAGTTGAGGGCAAAGCCAATGTCCAGCTGGTTTTCAAAGCCGGAGGATACTCAGGTGTGACGGAGACAGCAGGTACATCGATCGACAGATTGCAGGTCATAAGACGACTCTGAGGTCACGTGCTTTTTCGTTGCACAAGCTGGATTGTCATTATCACTCTGAACTTTCCGTTTAAAAAAGATTCTGATGTCCATTCTCACTCCTGACCCATATCAGCCCACGGTTCAATAAAAAGTGGGATTGGGTGCGGAATGTTTCCCTTTCAAGCAACTGGATGAGGAAGAGAGAGCCAGCAACAGCAAAGTGTGCCACACTGTCACAGATATTCGACAGTGTCACGCGTGTGAACACGGTGGTGTCAACGAGGACGGTCCGACACGCCTCTCCCGCGTGAGTTATGGACCGGAGGAGTATCGTTGTTGACATGATGCGAACAGAGTTTCGAAGAACTGCTTATTAATTAAAGCAACTTCTTAAACTTTATTTGACATCTATCTAAAATCTACCTTCGCCACTTGGGATGGACATACGTATCTGCAGAAGAGAGGGGTGTGTATTGGTTCGTGCATTGCACCTATCCTCAGTGACCTGTATCTTGCACACTTGACAGGAATTTAAACCTAACTCTCGACGCGTCAATAGTTAAAAAGTATTCAGATATGTCGATGATTATTTAATTGTCCTCGCCACCGATGACCAAAATCTGACAACCTTGGTACCAGACATTCTCGACAGTTTCAAAGGGCGCATGAACCCATTTGGAGATTACCCACGAACTTCCAAGTGAAAGAAGTTTGCGATTCTTAGATCTTCGTCTTTGTACGTCACCGTACCATACGTGCTGGACTTACGAGCCAAGGGAAAGAAGCCACTTCTGCCATTCAACTCCGCGCATTCAAAACTCGTAAAGAGAGGCATAGCGCGGTTGTGCCTTAAGAACTCTCTTACGAAGTCATGCTTCCATTCCATCCAAAGGAGCTTTTGATGGGCAAGTGTCCGCGATTAAAATGCGCAGGTTATCCACCATCCTTGTTAACATCAGTGGCGGAAGGACTTTTCAGAGAATTTAAGCATGATGAACGATTTAAGAAAAGTCATCGGGACAGGGCAAAAAGACCAGTGATTGTGCCATATCTCCATCATTTTTCTCATGGCCTCAAGAAAATAGCAAACAAAGTAAGCACGGACGTTATTTTCTCCGCTCCGAACAAGCTCTACAGCCTGTGCAAGAGGGTAAACACTCCTTCAAGGACACCGACGTCCTGCACAACGAATCACAGAAATAAGTTCGTTCGATGTACTGAAAATGTGGTATACTCCTTCCCCTGTCCTGTGGAAGAACATATATCGGACAGACGGGTAGGTGTTTAAACCACCGCCTTAGAGAACACAACTTGGCCACCATCAACAAGAACTCGGGACATGTTGGCATACACATTCGGGACTGTGGGTGCACAGCGGAACTTGACAAGTGTGTGGTGTTGGCAAGGAGCCGAGACCAGCTCACAAGGGAAATAATAGAAGCGGAGAACATTGCCAGGCAAAACGGCAGGTGTATTAGCAAGCCATCTATAGCGCTGTCACAAAAAGAGCTGGATTGCTTAGCTTTGCATCATTGATCTACAGTAATTTTTAATTTTTAATTTTTAATTTTTAGCTTAAAACCTTTACAGTTAACCTTCAGCAAAGAAAGAAAAAGATGAGGCCTAGGTTACAGCATTAGACGTGAAAGAAGAGAAAAGGCGGGAATATACAAAGAGTTGAAGTCAGCGCTGTGTAAGTGTACCTTTCTTTCTTTTGGTGTGACTGTGAACGTTGTCCTAGTGTTTGTTATGGGTGCGCTGTGTCCTCGTGCGAAGAACTGCATCGTCCAAAAGACGACGCCTGGCCCCGATTTTGACCCCCCCTCTTCTTCTTTCCCAAGACAGCAACATGTTACGGGCAAAAGAGAAGAAAAACCCAAACGCACATAGACAAAACAGAGCACACGGCGTGAGCAGTGGCGTAGACAGAGAGGTAGCTTGGGGGGTCCAAACCCCCCCCCCCCCCCTAGATCGCCAAAGTCCTCGATGTTTTATCATTGCAGCATTTGTATGAGGTTATGTTTGCGTCTTGATGTAAGTATATAAGCTGTTTGTTTTTTGTTTTTTTTTCCGTTAACGTTTTCTTCAAAATGGTGCTTGTGAAGGTGCTGCTGCATTTCAATTGCTAGCTTAAATTTTCCATAAAAGACGTTTTCATATCTGCAGAAGTGTGGTAAGCTGGGCGAGTTGGTATGATGACAGAGCGAACAGAACACCACTCAAAAACACAATGTGTTTTTGTGCATGTTCCTTTTCTCTCTGCTTGTTTTTTAGTGCTCTGTTCCGTTCATTACGCTGTCATACTGCAGTCACGTGGTGAACCTTCAAAAGGTTACACAAATATGAAATACATAGCGTATATTTTGTATCCAGAGGGCTTTTTTCTTTTTTCAAGAGTTCCATAAGGAAAAGGAAAGACCGCTGTACTGTCCGCAGTGACAGGATTGCACTCGTTTTTAATTGACGCTTTTTTTTAGATCAGACAGATGACCACGAAAGTTTGTTTTTTAAAGTGAATGTGTGCGGTTCCAGTGTCATTTTGTGTGGTGTGTATAGACCTCAGTTAACCCGCTGACTTTTTACTAATGGTGTATGATCATTTACTACAATTTAAAAAGAACAATGTTATTCTCTCTGGCGACTTTCATCTCCCAGATATTTATTGGACGAGTTTCTCAAATACATCCACAGATAATGGTACAATGATTTGTGACATCAATGTTTGCATGTGAATTGTCACAGATTGTAACAAAGTTTGCATGTGTCCAGGGCTTAAGTAGTTTGCTTTTAGACCTAATTTTTGTACCCAGTGCCTTTTCTGACTGTCATGTTAGTGTTGAAGATGGTGTGTCGAATCACAAGTTTCTATACTTTTGCTGCTCTTTGGTAGCGCTTCCAGCCAATAAAAGACTCACAGTGACGGCTGTCAAAGATTTCAGTCATGCTGATGATGACAGTGTTCTTGAATATTTAGATTCCGGGTTTGTTGACTTCTAAACGAAGGATTCCGATGTATCGGTTCTTTGGCAAAGATATAAGCTTATGTGCGCCTTTTGCTTAGACAACTTCATTCCTAATAAACACAGGTCTCCAAAACGAACCAATCGGTGGATTAATAGAAACATCATTAATCTCAAACGTAGACTTAAAAGAATGAGAAAAAGAAAATGCAATCCCGAAAGGGTGCGTGGGTTACAGACTGAGTTAACCAGCAGAGTTGCACAGGCTAGAAAATGCTACTTTGTAAATAATTTGGAGGTTTTTCTGAAGGACGACTCTGAAAATTTGTGGAGATGCCTGGCCAACAAGAATAATCCTGTTGAACAAATTATGATAACTGACAGTCTTGTTTCAGATAAAGAAATTCCTCGGCATTTTAACTTTTATCTCAGTCAGTTTTCGGACAAAAAGAAAAGTAGGAATGTCGCGGTTCTTCGTCACCTATGAATGCTCATTTTATTTCCTATCAAGGTGTTTTGTCAATGCTGTTAACTCTAAAAACAAAGTCTGGCGTAGGCCCCGATAAGATTCCAAATATTTTTCTTCGACGGTACGCAGAGTCACTGGCACGTTTTTTGACAATAATATTTCAAACTTCGCTTATCACCAGTGTGCTTACCGAATGACTGGCTTTTAGCAGGTGTCGTCCCTGTATTCAAGAAAGGAGAAACATTATCGCTAACAAACTATCATCCCATTTCTCTCACATGTACAGAGCGACGACAATGTTAGCGCGAACAAGCGATTGCCGGTTTTTCCAGTTTTTCTTAGAAACCAAGGGATGTCATCCAAGTTATTGCCACGGAAAGAGCTCATTTAGTTCTATAATGTAAGCGTTAAAATTTTGTGCTCGCTAATATTATTTAGAAGTGAAATGCGAAAATGCGCCGATGTCGTGTTCGCGCTAACAGTGTCGCGATGTGAACATGTTGCAAGCTCATGAAGTATATTATTTCAAACTTTATTTCTTCCTTTCTGAAGGAACACAACATTTTGTCTCCCTTCCAACATGGTTTCAGAAAGGGGTTTTCCACCACAACTCAGCTTTTAACCACGGTCCACGACTTCGCCACTAGTCTCCATAAATCCGGTCAGGTAGACGTAATATTCTTGGATTTCAGTAAAGCCTTTGACAGGGTCTCTCATGAAAAATTATTATTTAAATTACAAAATGTTGGTTTTCCGATTCCTGTTGTTAATTGTATTAAATCATACCTACAAGGAGCGTAAACAGTTCGTTGATATTGGTGGAGAATTTTCAAACGGGTTGCGTGTATCTTCGGGTGTACCCAAAGGCAGCGTTCTGGGGCCATCGTTATTTCTAATATACATTAATGATATTATTTCAGTCATCGATGAAAGTGTAAGCATTAAACTTTTAGCGGATGATTGTGTTCTGTTCAAATATATAACAAGCTCATCCGACCAGTATCCATTAAACTCTTCACTTTCGGAAATTTCAGATTGGTGTGCCGAATGGCAAATGAAATTAAATTCAGAAAAAAATCTGTTTTATTACGGGTTACCAACAAAAAATGTCCACTTGATTTGATTTACGATGTCTGTAGTTCCCCTTTGCTCGAAGTTTCAGAGTATAAGTTCCTTGGACTGACGATTTCAAAGACACTATCATGGGATACACACATCAATAACACCTGCTCATCATCATTTTCGTAAACTTGGTTTCCTTAGGCGCAAGCTAATGAAAACACCATCTAGTGTCACACTTTTAGCTTATAACACTTTTGTGCGGTCGAAACTTCAATAGGCCAGCGTTGTCTGGGATCCCTCACCAAAAACAAAAGAACATTTCGAAGCTGGAAATGACTCAAGAGGCGCGCGGCTAGATTCGTCTATAGAAAATTTGAAAAATAAGACTCTCCATCACACCTTATGAAAACAAATGGCATAGCTACGCTTGAGCTGCGTAGGACGCTCTCAGACTTATATTTGTATTTCGTATGGTACGAAACAATGTACGGCTTGGCACACATAATCACCTCATCCCGTTAATGACACGACCTACGAGGCTCCATAATCAATATTCATTAACACCAATTTTTTACTCGCACTAATCGTTTCCAATTTTCGTTCTTTTCCCGCAACATCTCGAAAGGAACTAATCTTTCTTCTAGTGTTCTTGAGGCTGCCGATTTTCGGGATGCCATTGATAGTTATTTTTCTTAGACGTGCTTACTTTTTATGTACAAATATCTTGCATGTTAGTATTTTGCACGCCACTCTCATGTATTGTATTTATTGATATATGCCTCGAATATGTATATCGATGTGTTTTATTTTTGGTTTCAAAAGTGCTTATTTGTATTTTACTGGTTGTTTTTTCACTCTTGCTTGGTCCAGTCATTGGCCTGCAGTATGTTCTAAATAAGACAAAAAAATATAACAAACTCATTTCTTTGGTTTCGTCTTCCTAAAATGCACGAAAATATTTTTAAACCTTGACTCAAGTTATGTGGAATACCCTTTATATATATATATATATATATATATATATATATATATATATATATATATACAGGGTGTTTCACGAAAGGTGGACAAATTCGATATTGCGAAAACTACTCGTCGCAGCAAAAAAAGGTTTAAGTCGTTTTGGTCCTGGGCCAGGGGCCTATTTAGGAAAATTATTAGAGTCCAGTGCAATTAGATTTTTAATTACTTTGCGTAATTAATGTTTTTAATTTTGGGTTTAGGGCATGGATTCAATTAAAAAATTGCTCAGCATCATCGAATAACCCTAAATCAACAAATTGCAGAATGATAGAAGGCACGCGAAGCATTTTACGGCTTTCTAAAAAACCGCGCAAATTCGACGGGTCTTTAAGTTTCGGTCTGTTATCGGAGCGCATCTCAGCCCCGGCGGCACAGCACTTCGTGGAGAGATAGTGCAACCAGCCACTGCTGCGTCGCGCGATGACAGCGCAGCAGAGGCTGGTTGCACTATGTCTCCACGGGCCGTAGTGCCGCCGTGGCCAAGATTCGCTCCGATAGGAAACCGAAACTTAAAAACCCGTCGAATTTGCGATATTTTTCAGAAAGCCGTAAAATGATTCGCGTGGCTTCTAGCGTTCTGCAATTTGTTGATTTCGTGGTTGTTTGATGATGCTGAGCAATGTTATATTTGAAACCATGCCCTTAAACACAATAATAACAAAGTTAATTACGCAAAAATATTAACAACTATAATTATGCCGGACTTTAATAATTTTCTAAATAGGCCCCTGGCCCAGGACCGAAACGACACAAGCCCTTTTTTTGTTGCGACGCGTGGTTTTCGCAGTATCAGAATTAGTCCACCCTTCGTGAAACACCCTGTATCATATATATATATATATATACCGGGTGTTATTTTTTATTCGAAACAGATTTATTTAAAAAAAGCCGTGAAAGTTACACTTATGCTGCTTGTGGAGGTGAGTTATACGGCCAGGGGGACATATTATAGGGGGCTAATCGTAACGATCAATTGGTCAATTAATTAAAATTCGTTAATTAACTTTTTAATTAATTAAAATAGACATATGGTTCCAATTAGAAACTTGCACAGCGTCACCGAAAACCACTAAATCAGTCATTTTCAGTAATACTTGGAGCGCGTGACAAGCGTAGTAGTGCACTGAAGTTACCGCTCGTGGAGCAGGTACAAAGCTAGAGGTTGAGATAAGGCGCCCGCGCGATTTTTCCGTCTCTTATCTAGCCCCAGCCTTGCACCTGCTCCACGAGTGGTAACTTTAGTGCACTACTACGCTTTTCACGCGCTCAAAGTCTTTCTGAAAATGACTGATTTAGGGGTTTTGGATGATGCTGAGCAAGTTTCTAATTGGAACCATATGTCTATTTTCATTAATTAAAAAGTTAATTATCGAATTTTAGTTAATTAGCCAACTGATCGTTACGATTAGCCCCTATAATATGTCCCCCTGGCCGTATAACTCACCTCCACAAGCAGCATAAGTGTAACTTTCACGGCTTTTTAAATAAATCTGTTTCGGAATAAAAATAGCACCCGGTATATATATATATATATATATATATATATACAAGAATTTCAAAATTTTGTGTGCACTGTTAGGTGCGCGTTTTTAAACTTCAGCTTTGGGAATCCTTGGTTTGACGTGGCATTTCTGATTGCATGATTTCAGAAATGGTACAGGAGCTTGTTACCCATATGGAAAACTTATATCTGGGCCATATCTGGCCATATCAAACATTATATGATTACATGCGGCCTATATACAGACTTATCTGATGTATATACAGGCCTGATATGGCGTATATATAGACTTATCTGGTGTATATACAGCCTGATATAGCATATATACAGACTTATCTGGCGTATACACAGCCTTATCTAGGCGTATATACGACTTTATCTGGCGGCCGGTTTTCAACTATATTAAAAAGTTTACAAAAAGTTAAAAATTTACTTTGTTAGCAAAATGTGAATGACTCATTGTTCGCATGCGAAATATTAGCACAAATAATCACAAGCCTCAGCTTTGGCAAGCTTTCGTTTGAGATTATTTGTGCTAATTTTCACGAAGTTAACAATCTAGAATTAATTATTTTGAAGTGTTAACATTACGCCGGAATAGACAATTTGCTAAATCTCCCAAACACCCTCAGCCCGTACTCAAGGAATCATGGGGACGGTGTTTCTTCATCTGCCTAGTGATCGGAAATTTCGACCAATTCTTTGGTTACACAGTTTTTAGTGTAATTCGGTGTCACCCTGAACAAGTGTCGTATTGAACCCAAGTACCTGTCATATCACTTTTAACATTTTTCGCCAATGTCAGTATTGTGCATTATGCTCAACCTTCAACCTTGATGAGCTGCAGACATATCTCTTACATTATTATCATTCTCGTACAGCTTCAAAAATGCTGATATTAAGTTAGAAACGCTAGAAATGCTAGAAACAGCTCTGCTGAATCAGAGCTGAATCCCGGTTTTGGTTGTTGTGATTTCTCGGCTTTTAAGTAATTCCTGCTAAAACAACAATCACGAGAATGATAATTTTGTAAGAGATTTCGGCGCCTTAGGCTTGCTGAAGGTTGGACAGAATGCACAGTATCATAAACGCTGCCATTGACGAGAAATTGTAAAAGTGATATGACAGGTCATTGAGCCCTTTGGGGCGCTTGTTCAGGGTGACTACGAATTACACTCGAGACTGTGTAACTCATGGAATTGGTCAAAACTAGCGATCACTAGGGAGCTGAAGGATCACCGTTCCTTTAGTTCCTTGAGTGCGGGCCGGAGCACTTGGGAGAATTGTAGGCGATAAAAAGATATACAGTGCTGATTTCAGGCTTGTGTAATTTTATATGCCTGGCCAGATCTGGAATTTTCTTACTTAGCCAGATCTGGGATTTCCATACCTGGCCAGGGATATCAGGCTATATTGTCAGGGAGAAAGAAGAAGCGGGGCTGTTACGGCAGTGCGCGCGCTGAGCTCTCTCGGATCTGCATCGAACGGTCACCGTGGACGCACCATCTTAATCAAACTTCATTCATTGTATTAAACCCATCCATCCATCCAGAGCCTTACAGGTTGGTGGAGGTCAGCGGTTTCCTACACCTCGCCACCCCCAAACCTGGAGCTACGCAGTGGACAGACCACCCAACGCCCGCCCATGGCTAATCAAGAAGGTAATACAACCGGAACCCGCTCTGCACCCGCTGTGACTATAAAACATCGACAGCGAGACCCTCAGATATTCACCGGCTCTCCTGACTCAGACGTGGATGACTGGCTGAAGAACTACGAGCGCGTCAGTCACCACAACGGATGGGACGACTCCTTCAAGCTCGCCAATGTGGTCTTCTTTCTCAAAGACACATCGCTCCGATGGTTTGACAACCACGAAGAAACCATCAATTCTTGGGACGGCTTCAAAACGGCTTTTGCGGACGCTTTTGGTCAACCCGAGCACCGCAAAGAGAAGGCTCGAGACCAACTACAACACAGATACCAGTCCACAGCAGAATCGTCAACCGCCTACATCGAAGATGTCCTCCGACTTTGTCGCCGAGTCGACCCCGAGATGAGCGAAGACGACAAGATCCGCCACCTATTCAAAGGGCTCTCACAGGAATTATTTTCCATCGTAGCCCCCAAATCTCCGCCGACCGTGGCTCAACTAGTATCTGAATGTCGGAAGTACGAAGAGCTCGACAACGCGCGAATACTCAAGAGGCCATTCGAACGCCTTCCTGAGGTGTCTCTTGCTTCGCACACCGACACAAACCTCTCGAACCTGATACGTACAATCATCCGCGAAGAACTAAGATATTTTCTTGGGCAGCAGCGCACACCTTTGCCTGCATCCCAGCCATCTGGTGAGCGCCACGACATCAAATCAGCTATCCGAGATGAACTTCGCTCTGCTTTAGAGCCCCTGACGCACAGCACTCCCCCTATGCTCCCGCCGCACACCCGCCAACACCCCTGTGCGCCTACCAGCAACTTGCACCTTCCTATGCAGCACGACCGCGACAATCTCCTCAAACACGCCGTCAAGCCGATGTCTGGAGGACCCATGACAACCGACCAATATGTTTTTATTGCCACGTTCCCGGACACGTCCTCCGCTATTGTCGGCGCCGATTAAATGATACAAGCCCCCCATCCATGCACCCTTCTCGAGACCACAACACCTTCGAAGACCACCATCCTTCTTATGATTACCGGCAAGTCGATAACTCGTCTTTTCGCCGCTTCTCACGACCCTACGCCGATAACAATAACACCGGAATCGTCTCTCATGACCGCTCAACCAGCCCCGTCGCGCAACCTTCACCCCGGCGTGGTCGCTCACCGTCGCCCTACCCTCGTCGTCGCCGCTCTATTTCCCCATTCAGTGATCCCATCCCTTCGACGTCTCAACAGTCAAACTAAAAACCGCAGCCTGCATCGACAGTGGAGGTCAGGCTGCATCTCAACAATATGCGAAAAACCCTCCTTCTGCGGGACCAACAAATTTGAATGTGGAAATAGGACATCAAAACTTTCTTGCTTTAGTCGACACTGGCGCAGCAAAGTCGTGCATTCCCGAGAACGTCCGTCGACGCTTGCGAAAAGTGCTCACGCCCCCATCTGAGGGCCACCTGCTCCGCATGGGTAATGGTGATTTGGTGCGCCCTCTCGGATACTGTACAGCGCACTTAAGGCTTGGTGACAACCAATACATTGTCATGTTCACTGTACTTACCACCTGCATCGCTGACGTCATTCTTGGTTGGGATTTTCTTTCTTCAACCTTCAATTGACTTCCTTGGCCCTTTTCCTCAAAACAAAAACAAGAAATCGGTGGATAATTGTGGCAGTTGACTACCTAACACGATACGCCGAAACAAAGGCGCTCCCGGCAGCTACAGCCCTTAATGCAGCAGATTTCTTTCTATACAACATTCTTCTAAGACACGGCGCTCTCAGTCCATTATCACGGACCGAGGAACACCCTTCATGGCGACCCTTCTTCAAGAAGTCTGCCGCCTTGCAAGCACGATTCATCATATAACCACTGCCTACCATCCACAAACGAATGGATTGGCAGAACGATTGAATCACACCCTAGTCGATATGATTTCGATGTACCTTACAGATGACCAGGATAATTGGGACGCTATTCTGCCATACGTAACATATGCCTATAACACCAGCCGGCAGGCTACTACAGGATTTTCACCCTACTATCTTTTATATGCACGGGAACCGATGTCCACCATTGACACGCTGTTGCCGTACATTGATGACACTTCTCTCGACACATACCTCCAAGATGTCCTTTCCCATGCTGAAGAAGTTCGACAGCTCTCACGCATTCGCACCCTGCAATCTCAACAACAACAGATCATTCGTCACGCCGAGCACCACCCTCCCGTCTCCTACAATGTTGGTGACGAGGTTCTTGTCTGGACACCATCTCGTCAAACTGGAAGGTGCGAAAAACTTGAGAAACGCTTCAAGGGCCCATTTCGAATCTCTCGTAAGCTCTCCTCTACGAACTACGAAGTCACACCTGTACATCCACTGCACCACCACCACTCTAAGTCAACCGATATCGTCCACATTGCGAGACTCAAACCGTACTACCGCCAAGTCCCATAACATGTGCGGCCGGTGGACCGGCCTTTTCCCCGAGGGAGGTATACTGTCAGGGAGAAAGAAGAAGCGGGGCTGTTACGGCAGTGCGCGCGCTGAGCTCTCTCGGATCTGCATCGAACGGTCACCGTGGACGCACCATCTTAATCAAACTTCATTCATTGTATTAAACCCATCCATCCATCCAGAGCCTTACAATATCTAGCATTATGAGGCTATTATCTGGCAGATATACCATATCACGTTATATGTGGCCAATTTTTGATATGGCCATATCTGAAATCTTCAGATCTGACCAGATATAAATTTTTTGTAAGGGTACACATACACAACCCTTGCGAGAAGAACAAAACAGATAAAACGTTTTGTTGATATTCAGCTAGTTTCCAATTTTATGGTGCCATTTATTTTTGTGCAATATATTTTTTATTCGTGAATTCAGTTTATAGCACTGTCATCAATTACCATCTTTGCTCACCGCGATTTGGCGTGGTTGGGCTGTGGGCTCAAAGAAGCTCCAACGACTTTAATATCACGGAATTTAAAAAAGTAGAAAAGTCAGCAACAGCGCTTGCTCATTTGTGGAATCCGCATAATAAAAAAAACAATAGATCTTACTTAGGGTGGCGCGCGCCAAACAATTATTTTTAAGCATGTTTTCGCATGTTAACATGTCTTTTTATATATATTTTGTTGTTCTCGACGTGGGCGTTGACGTACATTACACCGCTGCTTGCGCCCTTGCCGAGGTAAGGGCTACTCTTGTCACGAAACTCTATCGCGCTATAGACTCCCCTATTTGACGCGCATGAAGTCTCTGTAGAGCTGTTTCGAATGTTAATGAACATGTTATCAGTGTAGGAAGAGCAACGACGCGGCAATCGTGACTCGAGAGCCGAATGAGCCGAGATCTGGCTGACCGCTTTATCTCTGCTAAAATGTGAGCGTGGGACACTCAAG
Organism: Ixodes ricinus; assembly: GCA_037355805.1. Classification (NCBI taxonomy): domain Eukaryota; kingdom Metazoa; phylum Arthropoda; class Arachnida; order Ixodida; family Ixodidae; genus Ixodes; species Ixodes ricinus. Next base: position 8,466 of record JAZHYW010044957.1, on the reverse strand, counting down.
CAGCGTTAGCTTGCTGACCATGTAGGACGCTGTCTTGTCGTTGAGGATCCTTTTCCCTGCGGACGCCTGCGACAACGTACCAGTGCTCGGCGTACACAAAGCAGCAACGCCTCACAGCAAACGCCCGTACAGCATAGCAAGCTTTCTGGCGCCTGTTGGGAGTTTGCGAGCGCCGACGGTTCATTGTCCCGACTTGAATACGAGCATTTTATGAACCTCCGCGAACATGAACCCCCGGGACGATTAACCACGGTCGCTCGCAGACAGAAGGTTGTGATGTTGCGCGAGCAGCTCTTGAAAGACGCCGTGTAGGGTGTGGAAAGCACGTTGCGCACTTTCCTGTCCACCCGTCGATGGCCGACAGGCTCGGCGGGCAACATGGGTCACCGCACCAATAAACGCCGTGGAGCGAACGCCGCCCCGGTCAGTCGTCGTCCACCCTCACAACCAGGCTGCAAGTCGTCTCTTCTCGGCGGGTGCTTCGGCCCCCTTCGTCCACGTTCTAGAAAGATCGTGACACTGGCGACGAGGAACCGTGGCACAGGAGGCGAACAACGTGCACGGTTCGGCCCATGCCGCCGAGAGAGTCGCAACACCGGCCCCCGCTCCTGTCGCCATGCCGCTGTACGGGAGGTTCGAGCCGTTCGAGAGAGGTGGGTCCGCCTGGCCTGTCTACGCAGAACAAGTCCACGTGTTCTTCCGGGCGAACGACACGCCCGAGGCGAAACAACGGGACATCTTCTTGGCCAGCTGCGGGACCCGCGTCTTCAGTCTCCTGCTCGACCTCCTCAAGCCGGCCACACCGCACGTGAAAACGCTGGGTGAGCAGCTCGCCACGCTGCGCTCGCACTTCAGCCCGGCGCCGTCCACGCTTGTAGAGCGCTTCCGCTTCAACAACCGGAGCCGCCGGGACGGGAGACCCTCGGGCAGTTCGTCGCTGCGCTACGAGGGTTAGCGAACACCTGCGCCTTCGGCTACCAGTTGGACTCGCTACTCCGGGACCGGTTCGTCTGCGACATCAACAACCCCAGCCATGCAGACGCGACTCCTGGAGCTCCCCGACCCCTCGCTGGACGACGCGGTGAAGGCAGCGCAGGCGATGGAAGCCGCAGCAAAAGACGCCAGCGAGATTGCGCGTGCGGTCGGCTCACCGTCGACGGAAGCAGCGGAAGCGGCGGTAAACAAGATGGCGACACGGAGCGGTGCCTGCTGCCGCTGTGCTGCTGCCCACTTCCCATCACAGTGCCAATTCGCCCAAGCACAATGTTTCACGTGCGGGAGAACTGGGCACCTCGCACGTGTCTGCCGAGGGTGGAGGACGAGCGGCGGCCAGCAGCAGCAGCAGCAGCGGCCTGGTTCAAGCCCGGGTTCCAGCCAAGCCCGCGGCCAGGGTGGCCGTCGCAAGAAAACGCGGCGGGGACGAGCGGCTCCAGGCCCGGGTTCCTCTTCAGCCAGGGTCCACGTCGTGGCCGAGGACCCGCAGATTTTCGACGTGTGGCACACCAATAAAATTTCATCGTCTGTGCCACCTTACTTGGTGTCTGTTGAAATCTGCGGGCACCCCATCACCATGGAGCTGGACACAGGGGCCAGCGTGTCGGTCATGGCCGGGAAGCTGTTCAAGCGGACCTTCCCTGGCGTGTCCATCGAGGCGTCGGACGTCATGCTGCGCAGCTACTCCGGGCAGCTTTCCCAGGTCCAGGGTCGGGACCAGTCAGCGTTCGCCTTGGCGACAGGGAGGCAATCCTTCCCCTTTATTTAACCAAGGGGTCGTCGCCGACGCTGCTGGGCCGGAACTGGATTCACTCGCTGGGTGTTCGGCTGCCGGAGTACCAGGAAGCTGCACTGCACGAGGTGAAAGACGTCCCGAGCCTCCTGACCGACTTCCAGTCCCTGTTCCAGCCGGGGGTGGGCAGCTTCGCCGGCACGACGGTCGGCATCCACACACCCGAGGGAGCCCGGCCTGGGTTCTTCAAGCCGCGTTCGCTGCCGTTCGCCCTGAAGGACGGGGTCATCCAGGAGCTGCAACGGCTTCAGCGAGAGGGGATCCTGGTGCCCGTCAAGACCTCCGAGTGAGCCGCACCAATTGTCCCAGTCCTCAAGCGAGACGGCCATGTCAGGATCTGCGGGGACTTCAAGGTCACCATCAACCCCGTCGCTACCGTCGAGAAGTACCCGCTGCCTCGGATGGAACATCTCTGGTCGGCTCTGTCCGGAAGACAGAAGTTCTCCAAGCTCGACCTTCGAGATGCCTATCAGCAGCTGGTGCTCCAGGATGCCGCCAGGAAGTATGTCACCATTTCGACTGCCATGGAACTCTTCCAGTACACGCGCCTACCGTTCGGCGTGGCCTCAGCCCCAGCCATCTTCCAGAGGTAGATGGACAACCTCTTCAGGGGCATGAGGCACGTGGCGGTGTACTTGGACGACATCCTGGTTACCGGTACCGACAACGGGGACCACCTGCAGAACCTGCGCAAAGTCCTGACACGATTGCAGGACGCCGATCTCAAGATAAGGCTGGACAAGTGCGTGTTCCTGACCCCCAGCGTGGAGTACCTGGGACACATCATCTCCCAGGCCGGCCTGGCCCCGGCTCCCCGCAAGATTGAGGCCGTGCTCAAGGCGCCGAAGCCCCAGAACAAGAAGGAGCTTCAGAGCTACCTCGGCCTCATCAACTTCTGCAGGAGGTTCCTGCCCAACCTGTCGACGCATCTGGAGCCGCTGCACCGTCTGCTTCGTGATGGTCAGCCGTGGGCCTGGAAGAAGGAGCAGGACTTGGCCTTCCAGCACAGCAAGGAGTTGGTCATCAAGGCTCCACTGCTGGTACACTTCGATCCGGCCAAGCCTGTAGTCCTCACCGTGGATGCGTCGCCGTACGGGGTAGAAGCCGTCCTGTCGCACCGGGGTCAGGATGGTCAGGAACAGCCCTGTGGCGTTTGCTTCTCGTCGGCTTCATGCGGCAGAGCAACGCTACAGCCAGCTCGACAAGGAAGGCCTGGCGCTCATGTTCGGGATCGAGCGCTTCCACCAGTACCTGTGGGGCCGGCAAGTTCGAGGCAGTCACGGACCACAAGCCGCTGTCGGGGCTGCTCGGGCCTGACAAGGCAGTCCCAATCCAAGCCTCACCTCGTGTGGTACGCTGGCCCTTGACGCTGGCGGCCTACAGCTATAAGCTGGTCTACCGCCCTGGAAAGGACCTGGGACCTGCCGACGCCCTGAGCCGCCTGCCCCTGCCGGAGGTGCCTGCTGCCGTTCCAGAACCAGCTGACGTTTTCCTGCTGGAGCGGGCCTACCCGGGGGTACTCACCAGGACTGCGGTGGCGCAGGCGACCAGCCGGGACCCGGTCCTGTCTCAGGTGGTCAAGGCAGTATCCCGAGGGGAGGAGCTGCGTCACCAGGCCTACAGCCACAAGGCCGCCGAGCTGAGCTTGGAGCAGGGCTGCCTGCTGTGGGGTTCCAGGGTGGTGATTCCACAAAGTCTCCGGGCCAAGGTCCTGCAGTTGCTGCATGCGGGGCATCCTGGCGTCGAAAAGACCAAGATGGTGGCACGGTCGCACGTTTGGTGGCCTGGCCTGGACCAGGACATCGCTGACCAGGTGCAAGGCTGCCAGGTCTGCCAGGAGAATCAGCGAGCCTCGCGCCACGTGGAGATCACCCCCTGGCCATTCCCACAGAGGCCCTGGTCCCGCTTGCATGTGGATTTTGCGGCACCCTTCAAGGGCCACTACTTCCTGGTGGTAGTGGACGCCTTCTCGAAGTGGATGGAGGCACTGCCAGTCACCACTCTGTCGGCAAGCGCGACCATTGCGGCGCTGCGGCAAGTCTTCGCGGCGCAGGGATTGCCGGACATTATTGTGTCCGACAATGGTCCCGCTTTCGCCAGCGCCGAGTACCTGGACTGGCTGCAGAAGAATGGGATCCGCCGGATGCTGGTTCCGCCGTACCACCCCGCTTCCAATGGTGCAGCCGAGCGGGTGGTACAGACCATCATGAACAAGCTGAAGAAGAGCCAGCCTGGATTTCCGGACGCCGGTGGCCCGGATACTGTTCCAGTACCGGACCACATCCCATGAGGTCACTGGCCGTGCCCCCTGCGAGCTTCTGCTGGGCCGGATGGTCAAGACTCCCTTGGACGTCTTGCATCCAGACCTCCGGTCCACGGCGCTCCTGAAGCAGCTGAAGCAGAAGCTGGCTGCTGACCGAGGGCGCCGTGCCGGGCCTTTGCCGGAGCCGGGAGTGTCGGTCTACGCCAGGAACTTCCGTCCTTGCCCCACCCCTGGTCTGCCGGACATGTGGTTTCGCCAGCGAGCGCCTCGTCGCTACTCGTCCGCATGCCCAACGGGACCACCTGGCACCGGCACGCCGACCATGTCAGGCCTCGCCTCGGGACCGGGCTTGTACCCTCGGCCGTCACTTCGGGAGACCAGCCCGCAGGGGGACCAACGACAGCACTCGTCTCGGCCAGTGGAGCGCCACCCACCACGGAGGCGACAAGCGTCTCCAGTTCTGTGGCACCAGTTGGACCGGTGCCACTCTCATATCCGGTCCCTGCGGCTCCACCGGGTGGAGCGCGACCGGTACAGGCAGCGCCCGGCGTTGCCACACCCGGCCCGTCTGACACCAGGTACCAGGCGGAGTACGCGGCAGCGAAGGCCACCTGACCGTTACTCGCCGGGGTAACCTTCGCCGTCGACCGGCCAGGACTTGGCACGACCAGACGCCGGGTTGGTGTCGGCCGTGTGCGTTGTTTGTTTATTCATTTATTTTGTTTGACAAAAACAAACTGGGGGAGGAGGGATGTGACAAGCACGTAGCGCCCTCTCCCGTCCACCCGTCGATGGCCGACAGGCTCGGCGGGCAACATTGAACCACCGCACCAATAAACGCCGTGGAGTGCACGCCGCCCCGGTCAGTCATCGTCCACCCTCACAACCAGGCTGCAAGTCGTCTCTTCTCGGCGGGTGCTTCAGCCCCCTTCGTTCACGTTCTAGAAAGATCGTGACACCGGGCGCTGGAACGGCATCGCAGCCGTTCGAATGGCAAACGATTCGCGACGACAAAGTAGAGTCTTGCATCTTCAGCAAACTAACCGAGAGCCTTTTTAGCACTGCGAGCGTGGTCGACAAGATCGAGGCGCAGTCGGCTCTTGGGTCACGACTGCTACGTCGCTGGTCTGCCTACACTGGTGACATGTACACTAGCATTCGAAACAGCCCACTCGACTTTTGATTCGAGTCCGATAGACAAGTTTATAGCTAAATAGACTGTCTAGACAAGGGAAGCGCTCACCTTGGTAGCGGCGTAAGCGGCAGATTTATGTTCCTTGCGCCCGATTCGAAAACGACGAAAAATACACAAAAAATTAATATAAAACTCAAAGCCGTTTACTACTCCCTGCAACGCCAAATTAGAGCGCAGCTCTTGAAAAGGAGGAGGGAATGGTGCTAAGGAGAGGGTATACCCCTCGTCCCTCCTCCCTCACCTCCTCATCCTGCCTGCTACTCCCTCCGAGCGGCGTCGGCGTGACCTCACGGTCACGTGACCATCGTGACGTCGCGTGACACTCGTGACCTCACGAGAATCACTTGGGGGTCACCTGATGTCACGGGGGTCACGTGACCTCAGAAGGTGTCACGTGGCTCCCCTGACCCTCCCCCCCCACCCCTGAGGGGGTCACGTGACACCGCGTGGAAGTTTTGGCACGGTTCCGAAACGTCAACATGCCGAAACGTCGCCGCGGATCGCCGAAGGCGACAGCGACGCCGCTCAAGCCGGAAACGGGCGCCTAAGATCTGCGCTCTAAAAATACAGCACGCACAAAAATACGGAATAACGGGTAGCAAAAATAACAGGGACACGAACAGAGTAGATTACGCTAATGCTACGAAATGCATATGTCTACAAACACTAAAAATACACTAGAAGAGATAGAAAGTGGATATAATATTAGCTCAAAAACGCAATATTGAGATGACGTCAACGCCGACATCAGGCAATGCGAAGACAGTGCAGCCGGCAAAAGTGAAATAGGTCTATGGCAGCTAAGGGCGCTTTTGCGATCGCGGGTATATTGCACCACCGACGTACGCCACAGTAATCTGGTTAAATAAAATTCTCGCCCCGAGCGAGCGCATGAATGACTATCTTCCACTTTCCTACGTCTGCTTTCCTAAGATGACGTTCGCGGGTCTATAGCTTAAGCGACATAAAACTCCATTGAGCCGGCTCAAGAAGATTGAATGGTCGCGAGTCTACAGCTGAAAAGACATACATCCCTCTATAGCCGGCTAAAGCACATTGAAAAATCGGAGGCAAAGGGCTTTGGTGACATACAACACCATTCATTCGGCTAAAGCAAATTCGATTGCTGGGAGTCTATAGATTTCAGGACAATACACCACTCTATAGACAGCTAAACCACTTTGAATGGTCGCGAATCTCTAGCATCTAGGAAATACATTTTTATAGCTCCCTAAAGGAAATTTAATAGCGGCGAGACTATAGCGTCCTAGACACATATTATTTTATAGCCGGCTATAGAAATCTGAATGGTCGAGATTGTATACCTACGAAGACAGCAGCTTGTTCTGCAGGGGTCTATATCTCACCATAGTGTGTTCCATAAACGCCCATGGACCATTTTCGTGTGGGAGAGAAGTCTTAAGCTTGGATTTTTTAATAATATATAATATTAGATAGGAGCAATACCTGCGCATTTGTACAAACGTAAAATGACTGCGGGGGGGGGGGGGGATCTCTGCCCTCAAAACAATATGTTGAAACGAGGTTAGATATTACTTTATCTCCCTGATTAACTCTGAAGTGTTAATTTTCAAAGGTACACGTGCACTGTGTTGCGCACTAAATTGTTCGAGGCATATCCCCTGCATTACAAACTATTTAAGTAACCATTGCATTAAATATACTGCTACACGTAATGCATACACGGTACATAAAAAGTAGAATTACTTGCATTTTTTTGTTTTTTTCGATCTCTAATAAAATATATAACGCATTTTGTGTGCTGGCGTACTAAAATACCAAAAACGTATAACACCACCCAATTTTGAACGTAGCATTCTTAAAATTAATTTTCGCAAATCTGGTTCAAAACAAACAAAAAATAATGCATATATTAGAAATCAAAACACTTCCACAATTTTTCTCTTTAAATCAATTCCCCTCCCTCAAAAAATAAATAAAAATAAATAAAACAACATCCGCCGATAATGGTCTTTCGTTTCCGATAAAACACAAAACAAATAGGTAAAATATTTAGGATTAAAATAAATTCAAAATATTCGGTAGTAAATGGTATTTTATTTTTTAACTTATTTTTCAGCATGGCCGTTGCACAAAAAGCCGATAATCTGCACCATGGGATACGAAATGGCGGCAACAACTGTGGGCCCAAAGGATGGTGTTTGTGACTACATCTTCTACGACTTCCTATACTCGGGGGACTCGGGAACTTTTATCAACCCCCACGTGTCTTCCGTACAAACGTTCCTGAACATCATTCAAACTATGACCCAGAAGAGCAACGGATTAACGGAATTCGGAATGGCTATAGGTGCCTCGTAAGAAATCTCCTTCAAATATCGACTCCAAAAAAGTTTCGGGGTGTCGATTTTGCGCCGTCTGGGTGTTTAACCATGAATCTAAATCAACATTGCTGCCAGCAAACAATGTGAAATAACCTAGGTCTAACATTAGTAGATTTTAGTAGATGGTTCGATAGGTCCCATAACCTGTCCCGTTAGCGGTACGATGCATGTGCAAAGGCGTTGGCGGAGCAGATTTTACGGGAAGGCGGCACGCCGCTCGCGGCGGCACACCGCGTTTTGCCGGAAGTGTGGCCGTACGTTGAGCCGTTCCGCCGCCTCACGTGTGGCTCGCCCGCCTTCCCGCCACTGCCCTGCATGAGTAGGGAAAGGAGAAATTTCTCAGTGCTGACAGTAGAGAGTCGCTTCCAGGAACTTTCGCTCCCGGCGTAATTTAAAAATGCTATAACCTCACGGTATTTTTTTCTACAGACTATTTGGTTATTATTTGGGAAAGGGCTATGGATGCGGTCCACCAATTTACAGTCAAATCGAAGACTATACGAAATCGGTAGAGTCCTTCCGAATGCCCATTTGCCTCAAAAAAAAAATAACATTGTGGGCACCTGTGGCGTTTATTCTAGTGAAGCGAACTTGTCAGCGAGAAAGTAGACGCCATTGCCTTGCCGACATGTTTGTTGCACCTCATTTTTTATTTATTTATTGACGATAAAGATATCGTTTAATTCAGAAACTTACTGAGCGTCCTCGAAAACCTCTAATAAAAACATTTTTGAAAGATTCGGTGCGCGTAAGAAGCGCGGTGATGCCCTAACCTCGCATCTCCTCCCTCAAGGCTCGAGGTCAGAGAAGGGAAAATGCGACCGCGTGGTTTTTCCCCTCTTGTCGTTCATGTTTT
>JAZHYW010044954.1:0-92447 GCA_037355805.1 Ixodes ricinus | reverse complement strand
ACCGCCTCTAGGTTAGAACTTGGAAAGACCGTCCTCAATGTTTTCTTTTTCAGGCATTGGCTGACGGTACTGTACCCTTGAAAAAATTGCGGTGGCTTAGCTCGGCTATGCCAGGATATACGTAGCGTGAGCTTATGCGCACAAAATGAGGGGCGCTATCAAGCGGCTCCGGTGCAGCGTCAGACTTGGCTACTGCGCAGCGGAGGCGGACAGCTGGGCACGCGGCGGCGCCAGTGCATCTGCCGCGGCTATGACGTCACTCCTCTGGAATGCGCAGACCGGTGAGGCGCGCGCGGTGGCGGCGGAGCGCGCGGCGGCTCCGGCGCGCCAGCTGTGCGCCGTGTGACGTCACTGCTCCTCGCGCATGCGCAGACCGGCGAGGCGCGCGCGGCGGCGGCGTCTCCGGCGCGCCAGCTGTGCGCCGTGTGACGTCACTGCTCCTCGCGCTTGCGCAGCACGGAGCACGGCTCATTATGCGAGCCACGCGAAACTGCTCAACCTCGGCCAGTGTAGCTCACGCTACAAAACTTTCGTTGATAATTAGAACCTTAACTGTGTCAGAGACGATCCGTATCTTCTTCCTCCTCACGCGTCTCGGGCTATTCAACAACTCGCCGGCGCGCTCACTACTCTTTCGGGTATTGCTGGCATAAAGCATTAAGCTCGGATATAAATCATTTTCAGATTTTAACTATGGGAAGATAGTAGTTTTCAATGATTCCGAGGTTTCAGTAAGCAGGCAATAATTCAGTGCACTGTAAATTTAGCATGTGTCTGGCTGTCTGGCTATGACACGAAAGTTTCTTGCAAATATTTCCTTTCATTATAATTTGAATTGTGTTTCAAAAATTGCCCGTAAAAGAAGCATTAACCTGTAACGTTTTAAACGATTTTAAAATTCTAGAATAATATTATTAGTTTTTGTTTTATATTCGTGTGGCCAGTCCCACAGGAATCAATATCGGTGGTAAATTGCATTTTGCCGGCCGTGGGACAGAAGTTCCTTTAGTAGAATATCTTTTAGCGGAAAGGATAGTTAATGAAAAAGAGCTCTGTGGCGTCGTCTGACAGGGATGTGAGTCTCACAAAAGTGTCGTTTTCAAGTTCTTCCCTAAGTTTCGACCACCTCGGTATCTTGTTTAAACTTACCGTGTTTGGATGCTAAATAAAAACAAAGGAGGATTACTTGAAACAAGTGACACAAACATAATTGTCGAATTAAAACCCCCCAAACGGAGGAGGGAGTCCCTCAGGAATGAAAAGTATCCTCTGGAGTAGCAACAAAAAAAGAAAAGAAAACGGGGGGGGGGGGGGACTTTTTTAAACATACTGTGTTGTAAAGGTTCCTCTGTTCCGCATCTTCAGCACACACCAGTAAGCGTGACCGCCAGAGAGCGCACTTTCAAAGTGGCAGACGCTTGCGCCGTTCCTCGCGACGCCGCACCAAGGAAAAATAATCTCTCTCTAAATACGACCCTTCTGCGGCGTGCATATTGCATCACTGGATTTGATTTTCTCAGCAAGAACAATTTGCCATGACCACCAGCATCAAGTGCGACGACGTCACGTGGAAACGCTGTTAAACAGTTCCGTTTTCTGGGGAAATGCGATGTTCGCAACACTACCAAAATCAGATGTCTAAATCGTAAATTTGTGCGAGTGTATACACCAACACAGTGTTTACAAGCAAGCCCGCTTTGCCCAAACTCGGTGTGGGCTCTGCGCGTGCGCAGGAATTAAATTCGGGAGGAGTGAAGCGCCAGCGCATGCGCAGTACAGAGAACAGCGCCACCGCAGTGCCGTGGCGTCTGTCAGTGAGTTGAGTTGGTCTACATAGCAGTCTAGCGATGATATACGAAGCTTAATAAAATGTAAGAGCGCAAGACTTATAAAGCGCAGAGTTTTAAAGTGAGGGCCCAAGCGTAAAACCGAACATAACGTTGGCCTCCCTAGGCGGTATTTTGAGAGGTTTTTAGTTCGTGCGAGCTGATGCCCAAATGTGATTGATGATAGGATTTTAAGAATATCTGTTTCTCCTTCGCACTATTTTTGTGTAATTAGGAATATTAGTACATATGTATGTTGTTTCCTTATAGTAAGGCAGCATATTCGATTCTTTTGAAGAATTCAATTTATTATCTGTCTCTTCTCTGCACATTTTGTGTATTTGCCTTCACATCTATCATATGAGCACAAAGCCATTTTTGAAATATCCCGCGACGTGGTGTTTCACATTGCCAAACAACGAACAAAAAACATGTTTCCGCCGATCGGCTCAACAACTAACGTATTTTCGAGTATCGTCCTTCTGTGTCATTCTGAGGCGGTTATGTGAACTTCATACAGTCAAAATTATTGATGATAATAATAGAAGAAATAAACTACTGACTGAAGATGTGACAACATAACTAAAGGGGCGATCACCTTAAGGCATGCATCTGAAGTAAATGCTCCCCAAATTATCTGGAAGGTGCTCTGCAAGTATTTTCCGGCGTTTTCGATCCCCGATAGGCACGTGTTGGAGAGCCTTAAAGAAACTTCTGATTTTGAAGTTGATTTAAACAACTGTGTTCCTTACACATATATAACTTCTTAAACATATACGGAGCGCAAGATCGTCTGCTTCTTGCGCAGGGGTTGCGGTGACGTCAGAACACTGAGCTCTGATTGGCTCTGGTTGAAAGATAGTGGGTAGACCTCAAGGCAGCTAGCGTTGACGTCTACTATCCTTTCAATCACAGCCAATCAAAGATCGGCGCTGTTACAGCACTGCAACCCCTGCGCTGAGAATTAGACGAACTTGCGCTCCGAATATAAGCCTCTTGTTTGTTATGGATAGCACTTTTATGTGTCTGTGGACTGGAGAGAAACAGAGTACACAGGGGCGCGTGGTGGAAATATGATGATTACGCCTGCAGGGTGTCAGGAAGTCACCAATTCAGTAGCTGTCATGTCAAAATACTCGTTTGTATTGTTCACAAAATATTCAATTAGCCAGAATGTTGCTTGTTTGCAAATTGAATTGACCGCCATCTTGTCAATAACAAACCTCAACAGCTAGGCTATGCTAATCCATCCTGTATAAGAAATCATTTAATTGGGTACGCGCTAGTTTAGGCCAGATCCGATTTGAGTACAAAGGTGCACATAGATTAGAGCAAACAATTATGAACACACCTTTCTGGATGATCCTTCGCCTGCATCACGGTGCCGAGTGTAAACAATGTTGGTTAGAAAAACAAGCGTTGTGTTCGCAACTCAAGGGCTGTTTATACTCCTATGTTGAGCGAAGTGAACGCAGCGTAGCGCAGAACGCGCGCCTTTCATTGGCCGGCGACCAGGAACTCGGTATCTGCAACCAATCAGTATCTGCGTGCGCTGCGCTACGCCGCGACCGTCGACGTTACGTTGGAGTATAAGCGCACCTTCAGTGTTTCTACGAAAGGTAGACTAAAAGAGCTTGTCCTAAAACTTTCGTGACATTTTGAAATATTATTTCTTTACTAAGTATCGTCATAATTATATATATTGTAAAACGTATATCGTAAACTCTATTTCACAATATATACGGTGACGAAGTGTCAAATCCATGATGTAATGCACTGCATTTAATTCCGTAGTTCAAGAGCAGAACGACTATTCAACTTTTAATACTGCGACGCAAACGTTGTACCCATCACGGTTATCTAAGGCGACCTACCGCACTTAGTGACATAATTTCAATTCAGGTAGAATATATGTGACTGAGGTAAACAAATGGGCGTTGAGACGTATTAATACGACGTTGTGTATGTTGGTTTAGATTTTCTTTTACGTTTGCGTCGAAATTAAATAACGTAATTTGTTTTGGTACCTTAAAATAAAAGTGGATGAACGATAAAATAAATTATATAGTTACTTGAAATAGCGCCTATTGCAACAAAACGCGAGAGATATATTTTCAATTTAACGGTGCAAACCGGTGCGAACCGGAATTAAGTGATTTCAACCGTTCCATTTGCTCCCCGGAACTGAACCGGAACTGAACCGAAATCCGTAAACCCAAACCTGAACCGAACTGATAAAAGTTTAGGTTCTACACTCTAAGTGTGTGTGCTTGTCCGTTTATTTTTTCGTTATTTTTCTTTTCCCACTTTTGGGACTTCTTTTTTCAAAATAAAATAATTCGCCAGCTCACCTGACTTGTTTTTTTTTCAATTTTGCCATTAATTTTAGCGGTAAAAATTCCCTATTAAATTTACCAGAAAAAATTTTTTTCGCTAAATTTAGCGGAAAAATTGTGACTTCACGTGACATGAGATGTCACATGACACTGTGAAGCGACAATGTCACGACACTGCGATTCCCCGTTAAACTTACCGAACACATTTTCCTGCCAAAGTTGGCGTGCAGCGACGTACGTGTCCGAAACACGCACACACGGGATCTTGCTGCGAAACCCCGCCTATAACGGCTATTGCCATAAACCCAGGACATCGATGTTGCGGTCTCAAAAGGACAAAGTGGATTGTACTCGGTACCGAGTCAGGGACAGCGGGCAAGTGGCGTGCACTAAACATTCTGTTCAAAAAGTGGCGGCGGCCAAAAAAAGAAAACAAGGAAAACAGCGTTTTGTTATGCTCAGTTTGCAGCTCTCAGCCCGCCGTAGGGACATCAAAAAAGAAAGAAAATAGACTGGACAGGTTTAATGGCGTATAAAAGTCTCCCCAGGCTGCAATAAAGGCGGCGCCGGTTGAGTTTCTCGGATCATGTCAGTGGTGTGTCGTGACGTGATACTGCCGCCAGTCCCCGAGGAGCTGTAAACCGAGGAGTTACTCAGATGAGCACCGACCTCCCGTCTGAACCCCCGAAGGTCTTCGTCAACTCGAGGTCGAATATATTTAAACGACAGTAACCGCGTAATCCCATCTTTCTTTCGTGTTCGTTGGGATTTGGGCAGCCTCCTGGGGTACGGGTTCACTCGATGTTTTGTACCGTCCCCTCTTGTGTTTTGCTTTAGGGCACCCTGTTGCTGCTTTTGTTGCTCTTCGTCGCAGATAGCTTAAGAAACTCAGGGAGTGGCCCGCCCACGCACCTTATTATCGATTCGTAGCCAATGGGACAGCAGCATTCGCCGAATAAGAACGCCGAAGAACCAATCTCTGAATCGTGAGCGGAATTAACATAATTTAAGCCACGCCTTGTGTTTTTTACGCAAGTAAAGTTAAGCGGAAGTAGTGAGAAACGGTGTTTGGTTACTGCTTGCTGATTGTGATGCCTTACTCTGCGTACATAAAAAAGAAAACTGCGTTTTGCAAATGTTTTTTTTTATTGTACACTTAATATTCCGTTAGGCACATGGAATAATCAAAGCCCGTGCACCAGCATATATAGACGTAATCAGAGTGAAATCAATGCCGAGACACAAATTGGACACCAGGGCCTCCAACCTCGTCAAACACAAGGTTGGGGCCGAGGTTGACGGAGCGCACCGATTGATCGATCACGACGATGACTTCGTGCTTTTTCGTCGACGTCCAATCGGCGCGCTCCGCGAACTGTCGGCTCCAACTTTGTGTTTGACAAGTTTAGTGCCCCAAGCCTGCGTCAGCGTTCAGCTGGGCGCCATGTCCAGTCAACCGCTGAATTTGCGTCTCTAGAAAATTATAGCGCAAAAGACTAGGACAGGAAGGAATTCTTGGGCTAGTTGGTTATTCATTACAAAATTATAGCGCAAAAGACTAGTACACGAAGGAACAATGTTCCTTCCTGTCCTAGTACTATACTTCGTTTCAACTTATGTGCAAGCGAAGGCAAAGCTGGAAGCGCGAGCACGAAAGCTCCGTACAGTCGGGGACAAAAGTCTCCAGGACACGCGAGCTGCGACTAAAACGCATTGCTGTGTCATCTGCCGGCGGGTCGCCTGGTTTCGAGATCACAGAAAAGCGCATGCGCGTCCTATTGCGCCTGCCAACATGTGCACTTTCCCGCTCTTCTGCGGTGCGGCGCCTAACTCGGAATCGGGCGCGTGGTACCGCCTCGGAGATAGCGCTTACTGACATGCACGTATAAAGCAAGAAGTCATGGCAGCTCAACTGAGCGATAAGCTGCACTGGTTATAAAGCAAGGTGCGTTGACACGGCGAAATGCAGCGCATAGCCCCAGGTGGTATCTCGAGTTTCAGAATGTGTAGCAGACGCTCGTCAGCCGCCAGCGCTATCTTTGAGGCGGTACCACGCGCCCGATTTCGAGTTAGGCGCTGTGCCGCAGAAGAGCGGAAAAAAACACATGTTTGCAGGCAGAGTAGGACGCGCATGCGCTTTTGTGTGATCTCGAAACCAGACGACCCGCCGGCAGATGGCAGAGCAATGCGTTTCAGCCGCAACTCGCACGCCCTGGGGACTTTGTCCCCGACTGTACGTTCAGGCTTCGCTCGAGCGCGCGAGCAGGGGAGAAACGCAAAAAGCGCTGGTCTCGGGCTTCTAGCTTTGGCTTCGCTCGCATATAAAGTGAAACGAAGTATGGCGAAAATTCCTTCCTAGGACAGAAAGGAAACAATGTTCCATTCCTGTCCTAGTCCAGCAGAAGTCCCCGCAGAAGTCCTAATCCGATCAAAAGACCCTCTTTAGTCCAGGAAGGAACAATGTTTCTTCTTGTACCACTCCTAGCAATAGTCCCAGCAAAAGTCCTAGTCTTAGCAAAAGTCCCTTTCAAGGAAAAGAAGGAACCGTTCTAGCAAACGACTAGGACAAGAAGAAACATCGTTCCTTCCTGTCCCAGTCAATTTGCGTAATACATTTGTAATGAAGAGCCAGCTACTTTAAAACCCATAATGTTTGCCAGCCACTATGTTTCGCGAATTTCGCGAATTGAAAAAGTCGCAAAATTAAAGCGCACGCGAAAATTTCGGTCCTTAGGAGTTTCAGTGTAGACGTCTGGAATTCGCTAAATTTAGTGGCCGCGATTATGTCCTTTGTGACCAATTTGCAAAAAATAGGGGCCGCGAAAATGAATGGTATCACAGTATATATATTTAGCCCAACAGTTAGGTTTATTTGAGTTTTCCGTCGTTCGATTGTGATGAGGGTTCACGGTGATGGAGCAGATTTGTACGGTACTCATCATAAGGAATCATATTACTCGTAATCGTTTATTTTTTAGGAAGTAATCACAACAGTATTTTGATTACTCTCGGAAGTACTGAAATTACTTGTAACCGTTACTTTTTGAAGCGCAGCTCTTAGGCGCTCGTTCCCGTGTTTCGCGGCGTCGGCGTCGCCGTCGGCGTAACCGCGTGCGTTACATTATGGGAAGTCACAGACCTATAGACAATTAAATGACCCGCTAAATTCAACGAAGGAACTGAATTGGTGTGAAGGTCTGTTACGTGCCATAATGCGAAACTGCGTATTCAGTTTCCCCGTTAAATATAGTGGTGAAACTGATGTCAGATGACCTCAACACCAATTTTGTTTCCCGCTAAATTTAGCAGGGAATGAAATTGGTGTTGAGGTCACGTGACGTCAATTTTTCCGCTAGATCTAGCGGAAAAACTGAATTTGTTCATAGGTGACGTGACACGAAGTCATGTGACGTCTTCTTTACCGCTAAATTTAACGGGAAAGCTGAATAGATATTAAGGTCACGTGGCGTCAATTTTCCAGCTAACTTTAGCAGGGAACTATGGGAGGAAGGGAGGGGAGGCGGGGAAGGAGGAGGAGTAGGGTACGGAGGATCCTCCCCTCTTCTTCCTTGTGTAAATAATATCATAAGAAATAGTCAGACATGTACACGTTACCCCAAAAAAGTAACTAAATACCGTTACTCGTTACTCGCTCAAAAAGTAACTAAATACGTTACTCGTTACCGATTCTCAAAAGGAACGCGTGAGTTACCTAAAAAGTAACGAGTTACTTTTCACGTTACTTTGAAGACCAAATACATAACTGTTTTTGTTTCATGGTTTATTTTTTATTTTTAGTAGTCGTTGCCATTAAGCAGCAGCTGCCTGTCGAAGTTTTCATCAGTTATGTTTCCCCGCTTCCTTGAAAATACATTTCCGGTGACGCTGAAGCGTCGTTCTACTGACGCGTTCGAAGGAACGGCAGTGTTGTGCTTCAGGAAGAGCTGGTGAATCTTCGGGAACTGCGCCTTCATTGAGGACAGCGGGTAATGGGTTATGTGCCTTCCCGTGTTTGCAACCTCCGGGTTTACATTCGGTCCGTACCCGGTTCTAGAAAGTTCAACCAACGAACCTGATTGTGCTCGCTGAGTGAAGGATATTCCCAGCTGTACAGCAACGTTTATCGCTGGACACGTCAGTCGAACTGTTCGACTGACGTGTTCAGCGATATATGTTGCTGTATTGTCATACTGTTTATTTGTTTTTCGGGTTTTCCATCTGCCTTTGTCGCAATAGGCACATACTAAGGCTAGAATAAAAACAAGGCCGTTTGAGCGGTGTTGTACACGTTACTCCTCAAAAGTAACGAGATACCGTTACTCGTTACTTGGCCTTAAAAGTAACTAAATACCGTTACTCGTTCCTTTTCTGAAAAAGTAACTAAATACGTTACTCGTTACCGAAAATAGTAACTAGGTACAAGTAACTCGTTACTTGTAACGCGTTACGTACGTATATATATATATATATATATATATATATATGATGTCCGCAGTAGTACGAGGTCTATAATTGTACGTATAGATATTCGTTCCTTAAATTCTTTAGCACGGTATATCGCAAAGATAAAAATAACTCAAGAACTGCGCTCTAATTTCGCATTACAGAGATTTGTAAACGTATTTCAATTTCTTGTCTCCTCCCGTTTCTAATAGTGCCCTTTGCTCGATCAAGTTTCCTACCAAGGAATCTTCGGAGCAAATAAATCTCTGACAGGAGGATGGTTTACCAATATTTGTGAATTAAGAAATAATTTGTTAATTATTAGATGATTCTATTCCAATTATAGACGCTACGAAATGCCCCTCTTCAGACTGGCAGGGAACTCTGTCGTTTTGAAAACCTGAAGTAATCGAAGGACTTTACTTTTTTTTACTTCATTTTACTTTTTCAAGTAACGGCCAATTACTTTTCGTCTCGAGTAATCGAAGTCATACAGTTGAATACTTTTTAACCAAAATTATTTGTAATTGTGATCGATTCCTTCTTTCCCGTAATGTGAAACAGACTGAGTTTGAGGCGGCTCTTCACAGCCTTTCACTACTCTTGCTGGTGTTGTCCGGGGACGGGCTTTAAATCATGTTTTGACGGGTTCAGAACCACTTCAAAGAGCCCCGACGTGTTTCCGGGCACTTGAAGAAGTGTTTAGCGTCCATATGTCCACGCTGTCTCGTATAGACCTTTTCTGGAAGTGCGCCACCATCTTGAATTGACGCCCCTTCCAGTATGGGCGAAAACATTGTTTTGCCTTTGCCACGCCAATATGAAGGCATTTAGGATATAAGCGTAACCGTCACACTTTCTCGTTTTGCCTCCCTTTATTTTATTACTATTTGCAGGTTGAAACGTTGGATTGTTTTTTCGTCGCCCATACCGGATACAGATGTTAGGTGGTTGGGGACGAGAGTACACAGAAAAGGTCTATAGTGTCCAACCCCGTCGTTCTTCGTTTGAAATTCTGCTCCCGTCGTGCCGTCTCGTATCACGCTACGGCGTGGTATGTTACGCTCAAACTCAAAGTGTCATTTTTTGAGAGACCATAATCGTAACTTCAACGCCGTATGCACCGAATAATTCACAGCTGCAGAGTTATTTCCATCACTAGTGTTCATTAGAAAGAAAACAAATATATATATCGATGCATCCTGAGTGTTACCGGAAGTACAAATTACCCGTAGAAAAGAATCTCGATGCCCAGCTGCGACGAACTAATAAACGAACCCTCGGGAAATCATTTCGCCATTAAATGCACTCAAAGGCCCGGCAATCTTCTTAAAGTTTCGGCGCGCGCGCACAAACACACACACACGCAGACGCGCAAGCAAGCACACGCACGCACGCGCACACACAGACACGAACACACACACACACATGAAAAATCGGCTCTCACGCGATGGCGAAATCCCTTCCACTTAGATGCACAAATGCTATTAGCTGCGGGGCAGTTTCGAAGTATGCTGCTCCTGCGCTTTCTTCCAGAAGGAATTTTACTGCTGCCTTGCTGGAGAACGGGAACGTCTGTAGATTTTGTTTCTCTTCTTTAAACGACTTTCAAATTTTTCGGGAGAAAAGGCGTAATTCCTTACGTTACGGCTGAATTTATTTGCAAGTAACAGAAGTGCAATTTGCGTAAATTGAGTTTCCTTCAGAAATAAAAGTGCAACTTACTTACATATAAATATATATATTTTTATTGAAACACCACATAGCAATTTCTTGCACCAGCTGCCGGGGTTCTTAGACACCGTTCAGTTCAGTTCACAACACCATCACCTTGATGGGATTTTGAAGTGGGAAAAGGAAAGAAACGTCTTAAGTACGTGCGGGCGTGCGTACTTTAGCTTGCTTCAATACGTTCCTATAGGTGTGTGTGTGCGAGTGCGAGGAGAAAGCCCGAGAGGGTGAAGTAGAAATGCACGTTATTTAAAATGGAAATGCTAATTTTCTTTATTTTTATAATTCGAGATCTCGCACCCTATTTGAGGTATTGACATTTTATCAGTGTTTTTGTTATTGGATATGACGGGGCCGGACTTCTACGTCTGAAGAACGTTTTATTTTTGCCACTTATCCACGTGAATGAAAAACACTTTGAAGCAAATCCGGCGTAAGTCACGCTCCACCTGGCAGGTCCTGCGTTTTGCTTATGTTCTTCATACGCTGCTGAAATGGACAGTGGGCACACACTATTAAACTGAAGTAATGCAAAAAAAAATATTTTTAAAATCAAGGTAATTCTTAAGTGAGTGGAGCAGGCTGCTGTTGTATTTCCCATTTCCACAAATAGATATTGTGCGAACACTTACTTGACATACCGAATGCATGAGCCAAAATTACTATTTAAAACGCCAAACATAATCTGTGTTTTGCCGAGCTGAATTGTATGTTGCATTGCGCGTAAAACGTCAAGAACAAGATAACATCACAAAAATTACGGCATTTAAGGAAACCTCAAAATTTATTCGACCAACTGCACCATACAGTCACTAAGAGATTAAGTAGCGCAAGGACGTGGAGTGGCCTACCATGCTAATATCTCGTTGACCGCGTCGCAACGCGTCAAGCTGACGCGTTGCGAATGAACAGCGTCAGCTGGTGCCACATTTTTCGGTGATGTTAGACGCTTCCCTCCAGCTATGCAATTGGCGGCGCCATAACCGACCTTCCGTTTTCGTTTCCTCTTCCGCTTAATTCCCTTCATCACTGCCACAGCAGGAAAGGTGATTGCCATTTTAGTTTCCGCTGTGTCCTTCTCCCAAGCATTGACCTTTGTGGGGGCTCATCAACGTCCTCTTCAGCGGCTCGGTATCTTGGTGAGACAAGTAAGGGTCAGCAATGGCGGCTGTAATCTGGCGCGTACACAAACCGTCCATTGCGCCGTGACTTACTGGGAATTCCGGTGTTGTTGCGTCGCGCGGTATCTCGCATAAACCACGACTGATCACACACAAACAGCACATACCAAACACGTTCTCGAGTGTTTGGTGTGCAGAATTGCTGGGTCGCACCAGCGTGCCCATTCTTGACCTTGAGTGAGTTCCATGCTAACACCCAGGGTGAGACAGTCGTCGCGTGCACATCGACGACGTCCTCTCTCACGGGCACCTTTACGCCGTCGAGCAGCCGCGGCATGCTCCGGCGTATCTTCGGCCGCCCCATTCTTTCGCGCAATGGCTTAGAGCGCCGAGGGAACGGCCGGCCGAAGGCGAGAAAGAGCACGTGGAGAGGAGGGCGATCGCATGACGCTCAGGGCAATCACGATTGACTTAACGCGCTGCGCCTTAACCGCAACTAGTATCGGCGAAAGTGCGAGGGTTTCGCTTTAGTACTCGCCCCTCTCGGCGCCAAAGCCACCTGCGATATAAACCCTCATGTTCTGTTCGTGTTCGGCAACACGGCACTCGCCTAGTACAAAAACGTTAGTGTTTTACAACCGAGGCTGTAAAACGCTAAAGAACCAATTACGAAGCGAAAAGCGTGAACATAATAAGATATAGTTGTCTCTCTCTCTCTCTCTATTTACCTCTTTCTCTCTCTCGAGCTCTTTGTTAGCTGGAACATGAAAATATTTCGTAAGCACTTTAAAGGGGTAGGGACACGAAATTTTATTTCTTATTTGTTTGCTTAGCCAGAATCTACGTTGTGTGAGCACCTTCGAAACAACAGTCTTCCGCTCGGAAACGCACGGAAAGTAATTTTAAAACCAATAAAACAGTACGACCTGGTAGTTCGAAGCGATGTAGTGACCAGTGATAAACCGAATCTGCCGAACTTCAGATTTGGCAAAGTTCGGCGCATGCCGAACTCGTGAACAAAGGTTCGGCAAAGATTCGGCAAAAGTTCGGCCAACTTCCGTGCACACGCGACAACGCGACGGGGCCATGGATTGCAAATGGACGCCGTACGGTCATGCGGTTACCATCGAACAGTGCAGTACTACCAGCGATTACGGTGAGATCCGTAGTAGGCGACATGGTAACTGTGTGTTTGTCAACCTTTGTGGGTGTGGTTCACTTCAGTATTTTCTGCCTCAAGAACAGAATATCGACTAGAAATTGACGCAAAAACGACGCAGTCCACGGTGGAAGTGATAAATGATGGGGTACATTCGGGGCATTGACTGTCAAGTACTTTAAAGCACTCCTCGCCAGTATAGCATTTCTGTTTTCGGCTCACAAGTAGTCTGAGCCAAAACAAAGTAATATTGCCTTTCAATTAGCGTTATGTCTTAACTTTCATCTATATGCATAAAACTGAACACAGAACTATCAGGTGCGACTTTGCACATCCGACATTCCTAACTCTCCCCATCTTCCTAAACGCCCGGTGTGTCAGAACAACAAAAATGGACATTTTAAAAGATAAAGAGGAGACGTTGCGAATGTGCGACGCACACTTTCATGCAAAGCCGAAGTGACTCAAATCGAAAAACATGCATATTTACAAAAATATTGTTATCTCTTCTGATGAAGGCTCAGCAGCCGTTGCATTCATTTTCGCGCTCGGAACAGTGACTCGAAAAGAAAGTAAGAACACAGTGTTACCGCTTTTATTTCAACAGTTCACACACTTGTTGACTTGCGCTGAACAGGCCTCAAATACGAAACTCACGTATCTTGACTGCACTGACTGGGCTCGCAAATACCACACCACTTCTGCATAAAGTCACCTTAAAATTACTAGTAAACACACAAAAATGACACCGGTACAATTATCTTGCAGAATATCAACTTATTTATTTATCAATATATCTATATGTATTAAAAAAAAACTATTTTTGCCCGTAAAAAGAAATGATCAACTTTTAAGTCTGGCAACAATGTATTTTTACCAAATCTGGAGTAATGGTGTTCAATAACCAGAAGGAGGAACCCCTGAGGATACAATACATCGTCATAGACCATGTAGGAAAATACAAATATCTTAGAGTCTGGCTCAATGAGGTAAGAAAATATCTAAAGGAACACGGAGAAAATATAATTAGAAAAGGATAAAGAAATTCATCGATTATGAAGCTCAAGACACTATGGAACTATAACAGATATGAAGTGGTCAGGGGTATATGGAAAGGAGTGATGGTACCAGGACTATCTTTCGGCAATGCAGTACTGTGCATAAAATTTGAGGTTTAATCAGGATTAGAAATTCGACAAAGAAGCGTAAAAAGATTGGCGCTGGGAGCACATGGAAAAACACCAAATGAGGGAGTCCAGGGGGACATGGGATGGTCGTCTTTTGAGAGCAGGGAGTTGAAATTTGAGCAAAGGTTGACCGAAATGAATGATACGCGGTGGGCACGGGAAGGTATTCAAGTATTTATAAATGAAAAGTTTAAACACAAAATTGACAAACCGAACCCGAAAGCTTATATTTAAATACCTACACACTGGTGATGGGGCGGAACAGACTACTTCGGTGAAAACGGAGGTGAAAAGAGGCAGAGAGAAAATCTGGGAGGGAAGAATGCTGAAAAATCAGCTCTGACGGTATACAGGTCACAAAAACGGGACATAAGAAAGAAAAATTAGTTTTACTATTCACCGGGGACGTTTTTTGCTGTTCAAGGCGAGAACGGGAGTTTTTAGGACGAGGACGTATGGGGGTAAATTTCAGGAGACAGATACATTATATGCCGCCTGCCATAATGAGGGCGGACACTAGGGCACTTGGTTTTAAAGTGAACGGGGCTCGCCCTGCTCTCCCTGAAGGGGTAACGGATTCGGCCGGGGCTCTGGGTTTTACTGGGGACGATGGAAGGACGGAAGAGAAAAGAGTTACAGTCACAGAGCGACTAGAAGGTTGGTGGAAATTATCAAGGGAAAACTGAATGATGGAGTACTAACTAGCACAGCCTGAAGAGGCGGGACAGAGGAAAATTGGGACTCCCTCCGCGTGGCACGAATGCAAAGTCTAAAGCCTGTCACTCAGTGTGTCCGGTGCAGGGGTAACGCCGACAAGGTTTGACTGCAGGAAAATTGGTGACTCCCTCGGCGGGGGGGAAGAGGCGGGGGGGGGGAGATGTTTTTAGTTTTTGTGCCGATCCCCCGAAGGTCATCCTGGTGATATCTCACCCTGCCTGGTGGTGGTTAGCGGAGAAAAGGTGGGAGAAAAGGCAAGAAGAAACATATGTTGGTCTTTTTAGACTTACTTCAGGTGACGCAAGCAGCCGCCCGTTACAAAGCGTATAGACATTAAAATGCATCCATCCAACCACTTCACCTCTCCACCCATTCATCCATCCATCTTTGCCGAATCTTCAGAAAAGTTCAGCAAAATTTTGGCATTGCCGAATCTCAAAATTCGGCTCCGAATTTTTCATTCAGCAAACGTTCGGCACATCACTGTAGTTATGACGGTGAATGCCTCCCGGCCCTGCGGCATTCACAGAAGTGCAGCGCAAATGTATACACAGCCCGGGCATGATGGGAATCGCGAAGCTTGGCGAAGATATTCACAGTGCTTCCACTGCGTGCATTCCAGACCATCCAGATCGCCGTACCTAGTAGACTATAGGTAAGAGCTTAATCTGAGGATGGGAGGCCTCTGCCAGGCCAACCATCACCGCCCCTCCCCGGATGCGCGTGAAAAACGCGCTCAAATATGAATCAAATGAATACCTTATATGCATACCTTTCAGATGTCGCCATTGCTGTGCATTGATGGTTATTTCTACTTACTGGTTCCCCTAGCTCCTACTTCTGCAGTGTGAAACTTAAAAGGGGAACCGAACGCTCATGGCACATAAAATAGCTGCATGGCCGCGAATGACATTACGTGCAAGCTATGTATAGGCCAAAGGGCGTGCAGTCCTCAGATATTGTAACTAGGCGAGATTGTCACGCGTTGACGCCACCAAGCGGCAATGCTCGCAACTACAGCAGCCTCGGCGGTGCAGGAATCCTTGACGTCACGAGCGCGATACGCACTGCGCTTCTCGCTGGCCGATTTTGAAGCGAGAGGCAAAGAGCTCGCGGCCAGGTCATGTTGTTTCCCTGCCTCTTTAAAACTTCGGTATTTGCAACCGACGCCGCTTCCAGGAATCCAGTGTAGATGTGCGGCCGAACAACCTCGTTAAAAGATCACGACTCAGATGTTTTTGCTCTTCAGCGCGAGACTGAGACCCGTCGCCGATCGCGACTCGGAACTGTAAACTATCGATCCAGGCTCATCTGCATAAGGGAGAAACCTCAAATGACTTCGAACGTTTTGTCAAGGCAATCATCGGAGAACCGAGAGCTGTCCCTTGGGCTTTCGTTTCAAAAGAAAATAATGAGAGGAGGCGGAGTAGCGAGAGTCCAAGCTCTCCTGCCACGCGCAGTGATGCTATGCGCTGTATCTCTGGAAATCGATTTCTACGTTTAGTTTGTGTTTTGATCCTCTTTGTTTAACAAGAAAAATAAGAACATGCACATAAAAAAAGATGGGATTGAAAGGCAGAGAACAAAATATAAAGACACTCGAAATCTGTCGCCCACGCTGACTGGATGCAGAAAGATCGCTATGCAGGGAAGGCTTCTCTGGTTTACGCACGACGGCCCATGCATTCTAAAAAACCTGGTGCGTCCCGTTTGCCGCAAAGCACACAGCAGAGCCGATCGCTGCAATCTACGGAAATATGAGGAGGCTGAAAGTATGTTTAGACTTTAAAAAAAGAAAGAACAGATTACTCTCAGCATGACGTTTGACCGTGCTCAGTGCCACGGCGCAGGCCGATGTTTTGGGTGTATACATATTTTGAGCATCGTCACTCGCCAAGTTTGGTCCGTAGATTGCAGCGATTGGATCTTTCAAGTGTTCTTCGGAGAGTACACGCTTCAGGTGCCTTAGAGAAAACGCTTCCTTTGTGTTCTAATTCATTTTGTCTAGCGGATATAAAGAAAGAGAGAGAAAAAGATAAAAAAGAGAGATGCATAAATATAAAACCAAAAATATCTATAGGATTTGAAAATAGACAATTAATGAAATAGGCACTCTAAGTACGTTGTCTACAAAAACTGAAAACAAAATGAAAAAATGCAGGGCTCTGCCTGATTATTCGTTCACGCTTATTGCTTCGGGATTCGTTCTTTGCTGCTATTGTCAGCTAATGCCGGAACTTAATTGACTGGGGAACGATAATAAGGTGTGCGGGACTCGCCTCACGTTTGTTTCTTCAGCTGTGTGTGGCTATCTGTTGGTTCGCTGCAAGCAGGCCAGTATATGAGAGGAATGCTAGTGTGCTTTTTGACAGAGAGTCCATAGCATACAACGGATCGTGGTAGGCAGTTGAACAGGCGAGGCCAACATGACAAACAGCTGCAAAAAGAATGGCATTCTCCCGTCCATTCGTTGAGTAAAGCCCTTCTCTGAAGCTTCATGTTATGCGTGCCAAGACGTATACCGAAGGCCCGATCTGTATATGTACATGTAGCATACAGCGAAATTAATGCAGTCAGTACGGATGAAGCGTTAAAGGAGCACTGTCAGGTGAAAATTATATACTATTTTTATTATTAGGAACGATTGAAAACGATTCCTAGGCATTGCCCTCAAACGTCGGAACTTGGGAACTCAGTATTTTTGAAGTAAACAAACAAAACAATATCCCAATGCCAAATTTGAAATTCCCGCGTGTTGTGTACTGAAGTGTATCGTGAAAGAGCGCGGCTCGCGAGCATGGGCCTACGCACCTGCGCGTGCCAGCGCGAGCCACGGCCACTTCGACGCCGAGCCTTCTCGAAAAGGAACATGTTGTACATATCTGAGCACGGCCGGACTGGTATGTAAAACGTTATTGTGATGCGCCTTCGGCCTGAAGGCCTCAGGTAGGCGGGGGAAAGGTGAAGGGAAGTGAAAATGACGATGATTAGATAAGCGCGCTCTCTTTCTCTTCTTACGGCCTTTGCAATTGGGGCAGTCGCCACCTCCCGCCGCAATTCGCGGGGGGCGCTGTCACCTCACCCTGGGCTACCCTTTGCCGTTTGCACAGAGCGCGTCTGACAGTGTATCTCAGCGCTGTCGCAACTTGCGGCCGAGATTTTTATAGCCTTTGACACCTGATCCTTACGTTTAGACCCTCAGCCACTATCAAATGCGATTCTGATGAGCCCAAAATGGGAAATATTTGACGCACATCTCCGAGAGATTCGGGAGTAAAAAGTAGTAAGTAGAGACAGCGAATGCAATTGCGGAAAAAACTATACTTGTCTTTACGTCCAGGACTTCTGTTGCTACTCAAGAACAGGAGGAGACAGACCTCTTCTACGTGGAGGAACTTTAAATGATAAATAATTCGTACACTCTCGTGAAATGTGAGCAGGCCCAATTTATCTATTGCCGTGGTCTGCATCATCATTTCATAGGCCGCACATGAAGTCGGTCAGCTGCTCTAGACGAGGGTGGAGTAGTCTGCACAATTTTCGCACAGTGCATATTACAGCCTAAAGTGCTTCCTCAAGCTAGGGCTTTGCACATATCCAGCTGATTTTTCACTTCTGTCCGTGACCGTCTTTGCATGGTTAATCAGAAGTATTCTGAGGAACTTGTTGAAAATTAAACCAGCCAAGCGCTTTGAGTGACTGTTGTCAATGCCCTCTGGGCAACTTAGGATTGGCGCGTCTTCAAGATAGCGGAGCAATGAGTAGTTGCAGAACTTTGTGCACATTTGTACCCGGAAGGTGCTGAAAGGGCAACTCCGCTCAATTCCGAAGATTTTGGGATAATGAGTGATTTCGAATCAAAAAGCCCCAGTAAAAGACACTACGTCGTTTGTTTCGCGAAAAATGGGATATATATATTTAAATCTAATTTTAAACACGAGCGGAAATCGAAACCGAAACTTCGGCTCCGTCCGGCAACATTGGTCTCGGGCCGCCAAGTACATGGCCATCACGTGGTACGAGATGTCACGTGATCCTCGGCCCAACGACGGGCGGGATGGAGCGGGCGTGTGGCAGGCGCGAGTGTCGTCTGCACTGCACCCCACTCTTCGCCACGTTTTGGTGTCTACGGCATTCGACGACGTCTGCACAACTGCGGCGTAAGTCTGCGCACGTGGTGTCCATAGTGTGGACGAAACTCCGAGTGGCAATAATCACAAACGGTGGGACGGCGACAACGGTGTGACGCAAAAGACGGCGGTAACGGCGGGACCACGGCGGGCGGCCGGTCTGCTCCCAAGAAGCGCGCTGCGCAGGCGCGCACGCCAATCACGTGGACACCGCTGAGCGCAGAGAGGCAACGTTGCTGACGTCATGCGCTACGCTCGATCGGAGAAGTAAAAACAAGCAAAGGGGGCCATGAAGATGACGTTTAGCTCAATGTTGGCTCCGCCCATGCCGTAGCCTTGACTGCGCTGTTGGTTGCGCCTCAATTCGCCCGCTCGAGTCAGCCGATTTCGGCAACTTGGCGAGTTGCAAAGTTTGCCGGACCGTTTAGGAAACATTTAGACAGAACTGCGTCGTAATATTTGACGTGTGGTCTTCCTAAGTGATACTGAAGAGGACTGCATTGTTTTTTCAAAACCAAAAATGAAGCGGAGTTGCCCTTTAACAGCCTTTAAAAAATAGCAACAATGTTGTCCAGAAGTGCGAGGAACCTAGGATTTGGATAATGAAGCCCGCTTTTATCCTGCCCTTGCATTAAGACAAACAGAGGATCACCTCTGTTACTCGTAGTCAACAACATAACACTTAAATCGGAGCGAAGTTGAATAAACCGTTGCCAAAACAACAACCTACGAAGCTCGAACACCAGCGCAAAGTAGCTCGAAGGGGCTCTCCCAGTGGGGTGAAGTGGGGTGAGGTGGTTGAGCCCCTGGTGGCAAGCAAGTGAACTACATACGGAGAAAAAATGCCATTGACTCCCGGGCGATTGCAAAGGCCGTAAGAAGAGAAAGAGAGCGCGCGCTTCCAGTCCGGCCGTGATCTGAGTTAGTAAAGCGGGAAGCATCGCGCTAAGTCCACCAAGGTGTCCTGTCTCGCTCGGTACTTACCACTGGCGACGAGGTAGACGTGCAGCATCGGTGGCTACAACGCTCAACCGTTGTAGCCGCCTCGCCTCTCTGCTCGTCGAGATGCGGCTGCAGGGAGTAACCTTTCCACGTGCAAAGGCTGTAAGAGATTGCACCTGTTCACTCTAAATTGCCTTGATATAATTCATGCTTACAATTATCGCAAAACATAGGGAGTATTCAATGGCGGCCATAGCTGTGTGCGCGACTGCTGAGCGCGTGCTGACGGCGAACTTCCGTAGTTATCTTACAACGTGCATTCTACACCATCAAGATCGCCGGTCTTTGCCGGCTATTAATGTCAGCTCGTCCTGAGCACTCACTCATGCGCTCTAATTATCGCCCTCAAATATGGCGTCCGGGCAATACCCTCTATTGTTGAGGAAACGCGCAAGACACGTTAGACGAGTGGGTGCTCCGCCGCCGTTCGCTTCCAAAGACCGCTCATTTCAGTGCTGCGCCGCCATTCGCTTCTAAGGGCCACTCGAGACACAAGCCTCGTGCACTGGCGCAGTTGAGGCTACTTAGAAGACAAACGCAAACATATCGAGGGGTTTTAGTTTAAAGGGGCGATGCAACGAATTTTGTACTTCGCGCGAATAACGGATCCCTGAAGTTAATTACCTGTGAAACACACGTTCGTTTTTCACCACACGCTGTCGATGTTGCAGAAAAAAATGAAGGAAAAACGAGCAGCGTTCACCCCCTCAACTCTCAGCAAGAACAAGCGGCCGCGTGATCTGGAGCTGATTATATGCCGCCAATGTTAATCATAGCCACGCGCTGGGGTTGTCGGGGCACAGGACACGCGCTGAGTCCCAGACATCGTTATGGTTTGGCTATTCATCGCCATTGCAGCGATCGGACACGGGCCACTACCCGAATGCTTCTCGAGTTATTGATTATCACGAGACCAAATCCAGTGCCCACGCAATGCTAAGGCTCCATCTATGAGCCGCATTCAAATATCGTCATTGGGTGGTACTGCGACCACCCAGCTAAGTCATCAAGTTTTTTGAAGGAGAGATTGAATAAAAACGCTCTCTTTGGTACTTGAAATTACACCGCAACAAAATGGTTTCTTGGCCAGTGGCGCTGCGTGTGAGTATACTTGAGTCCCATAGTTCCAGTAAGCTCGTGAAAAGGGAAAAACCTACTAATTAAATATCGTTCCACCACCCCTTTAATCAAGCCCGGCCATGGTTCTTCTAGCTGCTGAACCAGGCAAGCGCTTGTTTATTAGCACACTTGGCTTCAAAGCTAAACATATAGGGAGAGTAACGCAGAGGAAGAAATTCCGCCGCAGAACCCAGGAATCGTCGAATCAAATCACGCCGCCGCCCGTTTCGGCCTGGATGAGCATCGTATACCGGCGTGCTAAATTTCTCCGCCACATCGATCATCAGGCATGATCACAACTTTTTCCTTGGGGCAGTTAAATTTCCGCTTCCTAAACATCCAAGAAATTACGATGAGTTCGTTCAAGGAAGGTTTCGTAGACAGAAAGGAGTAGACGTCACCGCGTTTCAAGGTCACGTATGGGCCGCCGCACGAATGCTTGCTAATCCCCGGATTACGGCCCTCCGCTGGGAGTTGTCTCACCATTCCGGCAGAAACAAAAATGACATGGCGTCGAACGACAATTTCGATGTTATTATACAATATGGTGGATGTTTGAAGTCATCTCCTTTTTGCACATACAGTGCCATTGTTCACAGTCTGACACTGGGTTTATTTTTTCTTCATCGATGGAACCAGCAGTAGCGTCGGGCTGACAGCATAGACGTTGTTGGTTTAAGAATGCAGAAACTTCAAAAATACAATGTTTTTCGCGCACATCATCAAACTAATTGTAATCGCCGTTCGACGCCATCTTCCTTTCTCGCCGGAGTAATGAGACAATTTGTGATAATGGAAAAGTTAGTTCTCGGCTCCCTGGAGAGTACGGGGATTAGCAAGTCTCCATAGCCTAGCTCCACAGAACCTCAAAACACGGCGACCGTATATACCTATACCTAAAGATAATCTCCGTCGCGTAAGTACTCCACAAGCGCAATGTCAGATTGCCAAATTTGATTCTGTTTGTGTAAGAACGCGACGACTTCAACCTTGCCACATGATTTTCGCACACGCAGTCGAACTCGTCCTTCCACGCAACCTTCTTTTTCCCGGGAACGGGGCAATCATTGGCGCTCTGCGGAGTACGAGAGTCAACTAAGAAGCATCCGTAATGTGGCACTCGTGACCATGAAGCGCGATGACGTTTGCTCCTCTTTGTGGAAGAAATATACGCTGTGTAAATACACCTTTCGGAGCTTCGCCATGAGATACAGGGTGACATGGGAAAGCCGGTTCTCGCTTGCAGTGCTGCGCAGAGCTAACTTCGACCTTGCGAAGATTTAGCGTGACATTATTCCAAACCTACTGTATTTACACGCATATATTGTTCCGAAATAAGTTGGCCTTCATCCGCGCAAGTTATGTCGACACCTTGACGACGATGAGGGAGTCAACGATCGAACAACGATCCGTGTGTGTAGACAAGTTTTTATTTGCCAAAAGATAAAACGAAGATACGAAGTCTTAATCAAGCCATTAGGCTTAGCGTGCTTGAGAAGGGGCAGTTGGAAAAGTGCGAAGTTACGAGCTAGGCTTCTCGGCGCATCGAAAACAACTTGTTTGCCTCAAGTGCCCTGCTATTCCGCATAACATGCACTTTAAAGTGTAATAATAATGAGCTTTTTATTGGCATAGGATACCTTAGCAGATGGAATTTTATCTCGATTCAGGCGCGGGGTTCATATATCAAATTGTAAGTTTTTACTAAAAAAAATGTTACGGGAAAATTTCTGAAATGAACGACCGTGCACAGCAAGCTTGGCGGGTTTTTTTTGTTTTGAAGTTATGGATCATCGAAGAGGCCAAGGTGAAGCCTGATGTTTTTTCCACCTGTCAGAAAACGCATGTTGGACAGCTCGCTATTATTTCACTTCTCACACTAGTGCACTGAATCTCTCCTGTGATACTTTCAAAATACATTTCACGACGCTTAATGAATTTAGAAAAGCTAATATTTTAGAATAATTTTGAAAAAAAGGAAAGTACACTTTCCATTCTTGATCAATTTTGTCAAAGTTTGGCAAGTTCTTACATGTGACCCGCGCAAGGCATTTTAAGAAGCTTGATATCACCAAAACGCTCAGACCTAGCACTTCTAGTGCATATAAACTCAAGAATATATGTACAAAATGAACTCCGTTATATACAGGGTGTCCTTCAAAATCATTTAGAGGGTGTTTACCAAAGCAAAAATAAACTTGGCGTCCTTGAACGCTCATTTTGCGCCCAAATGTAGTGCTATAGTAGTACAAACCAGATGCGAACGTTTCAGCCTTAACCGTTACTTTATTCAACAGTTATAGGGATTTTGCAAAATTTGCAATGGGAAAATGGTGGCCGACAGAGCTCTTGAGTAAATGGAGCTCTATGGTGCCAGTTACCGAAAACAGATGAAAGTAAACCCTATTCTTCCACTGAAATAGAAAAGAAATTACTTACTGACTTTTGAATGAGATAATAGTTAGGTCTGAAATTTGGTTCGGACCGCTAGCGCTACATTTGGGCAAAGAATACCAAACGCTCGGCAATGCGGCGATTATTTTAACTGTGAAAATAAGTAAATATTTTGGGAGACACGCTGTATGTTTGAATGAGCAGATATATCGGAAATAAATTTTGAAACCTATTTTCTTCAAAACAATATCTTTATTTGCTTTGTGTTTTACTAGTAACAACGCATGATTATTTTTTGTAATGACATATATATAAACAAAGTATTATTTTGTTTATATGAGTGTGTCAGCGTCCTCGCATTGGTGGTATTCTGGACTATATTTTGACACAAATATAGATACTTGCCTCAAATCATTACTTAACAGGTAAGCTAAAAAGTACCCGCAATAGTGCGCAATGCGAAGCAAAAGTTACTTTACTCCGAAACAAAGCTTGCCATTTTCCAAGGCACATCACGCGAATGATGTCGGCGAAGGATGACGTGTCCAGCGGCGCTCTGCCGAAGGACGTGTGTGGCTCTTGTGCCGCACGCTTCTACTCGAAGCAGCAATTCCTTGTGTGTTCGGCAGGCTGCAGCCGAAAATTTCACTGCAAGTGCCTCAACGTGGGGCTCGAGGAGTACAACACGTATATGGAAACTGGGACAAGCACTTTCAAGTGCTCCGGCTGCACTCGGCGTCACAGCCTGTCACCAAAAGCTGCTCGCGCTTCAACGTCCGCCAACACCGAAAACTTGAACGTCATGGACGGTGAGTCGACCTCTGCGCAAGAGAGCCTACCTTTTCCTGCAAGTTTCATGCGTGTCTTGGAAACTTTGAGCGGCAAACTGGACATACTGACGGCGGAATTCCAGTGCCTCCGCGCTGAGAACAGAAGTCTTCGTTCTGAAGTTCTGCAACTCCGCAAGAACGTCTTGGACAGAATCCCTCTAATTCCTTCATCGCGGCCGTTATACGCTACTGTCACTGGACAGCCGCCAGCTACGCCTACACCTGTACCTCACAGCCCTCCTTTGTCAGCACGGCTGCCCCAGAACGTGCAACATCATCCCTCGTCCACCATCCGTCAAGTAAAGCACCCTGGCCAAACGACTTCACATCCAGACAATGTGATTGCTGTTGAACGTGATTTCCCAACTCGGAACTTTGGTTTGAATGGACTACAATCAGCGAATACGGTGGATGACGGTTTCGTCCTTGTCAAGTCTCGGCGACGTGCGAAACCATCGTCGGGCACCGCTAAACCGGATAAGGTAAATGCTGCGCCACCGCCCGTACGCCAAATGGCGTTATTTGTATCTAGACTCGACCCAGAAACGTCTGTGAATGATATTGAAGCTCTGATAGAGCCTTTTCTGGAGGGACGAACACCTGTCTGTTCAAAGATGAAAACTAGATTTCCTTCATATTCTTCTTTTCACTTGGCTTGTGACGAGGCAGTTTTCGCAGCGCTAAACAAACCCGAAGTCTGGCCGGAGGGTAGCATCTTCCACCAGTTTTTTGGCCGACTTGACAGTACGCGTGTTCATAACGAGGAAACAGTAGCACCCGATAATGGCGTCAACGCTTAGCGTTTTCTACCAAAACGTGAGGGGCCTTCGTACAAAGGCCGACGAGTTTATGTCTAACTTGATAACAACTAAGCTTGATATTGTCTGCATTACAGAAACATGGCTGTGCGATGGGATACCTACCTCAAACTATTTTACACCTAATTATAAAGTATATCGAAAGGACCGAGATTATCAAACCACTGGTCAAAAACTTGGTGGTGGTGTTTTAATTGCTGCCGAGGCATCTCTTTGTTCTCATCGTCGTTTCGACCTAGAATCCTATTCTGAGTGTGTATGGTTAGAAATAAAATCTCGTGATGGTTTTAACTATCTAGTTGGTAACTACTATTTCCCACCACTCTTTGATCAATTGGTCTTCGTTGAGCATCTGGAGGCACTTAAGATTCATATAGATTTCAGCAAGTATAGAGTACAAATTTATGGTGATTTTAACCTTCCCGGAGTAGACTGGACACTTGGTCATGTAAAGAGCAACAACCTGATAACACGCTATAAGGCCACATGCTTGTTGGAGTTTATGAACTTTTGTGGGTTGAATCAACTGAACACAACTGTGAACACCGCTGGAAATACCCTGGATCTTGTTTTATCTAACGTGTCTGTTGACTATGTAACTCCTTCTTTGAGTCCAATGGTACAAATGGATCTATTTCACACTCCTTTCACAGTTGGGCTCTTTCTTCCTCGTAAGAAGCCAGTTTCGAATCCCTTCACTACGTACTGCTATCATAAAGGCGATTACCTGAACATGTACAAATACTTCCAAAACTTTGACTGGAGTGAACTTCTTGTCATAAATGATGTTGAGCTGGTGACCGAGACGTTTTCGTCCATAGTTAAAAACGCAATTGATGCATTTGTACCACTGCGCATTTCCAAGCCTTCAATTCACCCTGAATGGTTCTCCAAAGAGTTGAAAATCTACCTTCGCAAAAAAGACCATTTTCATAGACTCTTCAAACGTACTGGTTTGTCTCTATTTTATACTGAGTTTAGCATTTACAGGGCTCTAGTTAAAAAGCTGTACGCTAGGGACAAACGCTTGCACCTTGAACAAGTGGAGTGTAGCCTAAACCGGTGCCCTAAAAACTTTTGGCGCTATGCCAAGAAACACACGCGCAACTTAAACCAAGGTCTTTGTCTGCGCACAGATAACAACGCTAACTATGTATCTTCACCTTCAGAAGTTGCCAATATTTTTGCTGATTACTTCAGCAGTTGTTATTCAACCTGTCAGCAAAGCACTCAGCCGCAAGAAATAAAAACCAACTGCCATGATTTCTTGTCTGGTATTAGAGTAGATGCCGATGAAATTGCGGAAGCAATAAAAAATTAAAACCGAAGCTATCTATAGGAGCTGACTCTATTCCATCCTTTATTATTAAGGGATGTAGCGAATTTTTATACCTATTATGTTGCACATCTTCAACCTCTCTCTTATTTCTGGTGTTTTTCCTTCTCTTTGGAAAAAAGCGGTTGTTGTACCAGTTTTGAAAAAGGTGACAGCTCTGTGAAAAGCAACTACCGCCCAATATCTTTGCTATCTGGGTTTTCTAAAGTTTTTGAACGGGTTATGTATTCCCGGATTCTTTTTTATTTTCGGCATAAGTTTGTAGAGTGTCAGCATGGTTTTTTGAAGGGACGTTCGGTTGAAACAAATCTTTGCTCTTTTTTAAATTACTCTGCCCCTGTTGTTACAAACAGAGGACAAGTTGATTGTATCTTTTTTGACATGTCAAAAGCCTTCGATAAAGTAAACCATGAATTGCTGTTACACAAATTATCGTCATATGGTTGTTGCCCAGAGCTATGTAACTGGTTCCGTAGTTATTTATCATCTCGACGGAACACAGTTCGTGTAGATAACAGTCATTCCGACCACTTCTTTTCCACATCTGGTGTCCCTCAAGGCTCCATCCTCGGCCCGTTGTTGTTTTTGATATTCATCAACGACTTGCCGTCATATGTTGATAACGCTCAAATATTGTTGTTTGCCGATGACATCAAGCTTTTTATGAATATTCACTCTTCTATCGACTGCAACGCTCTACAGCATGATGTTTCACAGATTGCTATATGGTGTACAGCGAATAACTTATCTCTGAATCCATTGAAAACAAAAGTCGTATCTTTCTCAAGGCGTCACACCATAATAGACTGCGATTATGTTTTAGAGGGGATGCCTATCAAACGTCTTTCTGTTATAAAAGACCTTGGCGTATACCTTGATAATGTTCTAACGTTTACTGCCCACGTGTCATTTGTCGTTGGCAGTGCAACAAGAATGCTTGGTGTTATATCTCGTATTACGAAGCACTTTAATAACCCGGCTTCCTTGGTTCGGTTATTCTGTGCCCTAGTCAGGTCTAGACTTGAATTTGCTTCAGTAGCTTGGAATGCGTTAAATAAAACTCAGGCATTGAACATTGAAAATGTACAGAAGAGGTTAATACGCATTGTGTATGATCGATATTCTCAACGTCGCTTCTATTTTGATTATGAATTTCTTCTTAGAAAAGTTTCGATGACAAACTTGTCCGATAGAAGAGCGGAACGTGACTTAGTCTTTTTTCATAAGTTAGTAAACGGTGTATCAGATAGTGGCTCGCTTTTAAGTGATGTTAATTTACATGTTCCCTCCCGACCCACTAGAAATCATTGTACTTTTTACATTAATACTGTCTGTGATCTCTCGCCTTTATCACGCTGCCAACTGCTTTTTAACCGCATCAACAATGCTGAAGTGGATATATTTAGCGACTCTCGGGTGTTCGCGATGAAAATGAAAGTACTTGTTGCCAATTTGTAACGTTTGTGTATTTCTGCCATGTCTCTGTTATTTTAATTCCTCATTTATTATGTGTACCAAAGAAAAGACCTGTTGGTTGTTTTTGGGCACTTGAAAATAAATATTTATTATTATTATTATTATTATTATATTTTTTCAGGATTGAGGGTTTATTTCCAGTTATATACACAAAATACTAAGTCCTTTATTTATATTTCAGGATAGATCACGCTAATAGAAACCAAAACTTGGTATTAATAAAAAATGAAGAAAATGTATATGCCAGCTTTATTTTGTACACATAATATGAAAATTATATAATATAAAAATAGCTACATTTGACCATTTTAACGATATCAGGTAATTAAAATATATTAAATAGGCCTGACGTAAGAACTTGCAAAGCGCTGTCTACAATTATCAACAGACATTTTGCTTTATTACTCTGAAATACTAGATTGCCTTTTTATTTCATACAGCATAATAAAATCGATCTTGAAAATGCCAGAGAAGAGTTCTTGTGCAGTTTCTTGAAAAGTGACAAAATAGCGAGGGGTAAAACTTGCGATCCCCGACAGTTGGGAGAAACGCCAGTTCTGGCCCCGGCCGCTTCAATAGTAAAATAACATTAAAAAAGCCGCCAAACTTGCTGTTTGCGTCCTCTTTCATTTGAAGAATAAACCCAAAAATTTGTATTCTTGTGAAAATGAAAATATCTACCCCAAAAGTGTGTCTGAATTGGGATGAAAACGCACAGATACTTTTTACACGTTGATAGCGATACGATATGCACGAGCAAAGGCGTGGCGAAGTATCGAGTATGGTTATCGAACGATCTAGTCAACCTAATGTAGTCGGCACCTCAAGAAATACTGTTCTCTATAACACAGCTTTTATTTGGCACTTTAATTTAACGAATATGCAGAGCCCTCGTGCGAAACAGTATTTTAAAACGAAACACCGAGACTGAATAGAAAAAAAGAAAAGACAAAAAGAAAATGAAGGGCGGCACAAGTCATTCCGTTTTTCTCCAGTTCCGGGGCTTTCTCTTGAAATATGTTCAGCCGTCACCATCTAACTTGAGCGATAACTTTTTGTTCATTGAAAAAGTAATATACGGTGTTTTTTTAATATTTTTATCGTATTGATCAGACAAATTAATCTCCAAGCCTCGTTTTTTTTGTTTTCTTTTTTTCTGGCGGACGTCCTCGTCAACCCGTGACCTGAAAGAAAGGGCCTGCTAAACGTTTATGACCAAACATTTTTTTTTTAGTTCACAAAAAAATAATAAGTAAAGCTGCGAAATCTTCTGTTTTTCTTCGTAATGTTTTGCACAAAAGCATGTAGAAATTACTGCACCGAGGATCAGAGGGCCTTATCAGCGCCTCCTGTATACTCTATGCCTGTCGGAAGTGCTTCCCGAGACCGTCGTGTTCCTTTGTCCCTCCTCTTCTTCTAATGCCCGTGTGCGTCTACGTTGGGAGGCTATAAAAAGCCGATTGAGGAGAGGAAGAAGAGAGGGACAATGGGGATCGTTTTCAATTAAATGGCGGACACCTCCTGCGGAGATTGGTCGAAAGTGCGCATGCGCTGTGTTTTCGCGTGGCGAGGAGGAAAGCTGGAGGAAAGGCGGAGGCGTTTGCAGACGATCAACGTATTCGTCACTTCCTCGCAGCTCGTATTGCAAATGCGGCCTATAAACCACGTGACCTCGATCGAGTACTTGGAAACTCTCTCTAATACAGGCTCTCTAGGGCACGAGCAGACGACGTGTCGCGCTCAAAGCCCCGGCGTTAGCCCCTGAGAGCTTGTGTTACAGAGAGTTTCCAACATCTCGATAGTGGTCACGTGGTTTATAGGTTGCGTTTCCAGTACGAGCTACGAGGAGGTGACGAAAGAGTCGATCGTTTGCACACGTCTCCGCCTTTCCCACTGATTTCCTTATCGCGACGTGGAAACGCAACACATGCGCACTTGCGACCGATCAGCGCAGGAAGTGTCCGCCATTAAATTGCAAACGCTCCCCATGGTTTGAGACGAACCCTCTCTTAAATCTAGGTTCTCGAAACTGCCCCAAGGAAGGTGGCGCCCCCAATACTGAACAAAATGGCGACGGCGCGCAACTCTTGGACGGCGGCCACCATTGTATTTTCCTCCGTCCGGCAGGCATAGAGTATACAGGAGGCATTGCCCACATAATACCCTAGTTACACTAGCGCTCTTAACTGACATTAAACCTTCGACAGTTGACTTAATCGAGATCGGTCGGAGTTATACGGCGGCGCTACCTGTCATTGAGGCACTAACGATCATTGAGTTCAACTGCGCTGGCCTATACCTATACTCTATTTCACCTTATGATGTACCGCAGGAAAGGCTACAAGCCCGAGCGCCTTGCTCTGGGGCAGACCAACACTTTAGGCCGACCTCGGCGGCACAACCTCTCGTGCATTAAGGGCAGCTGCTAACGCTATGAGCTCGTTCTTCTAGCCTTCGCTGCCAGGAACATCGGTGCCACCAAAGTCACTGGATCCGGGGAATGTAGCGCCAAGCTTCCTGTATGGTAACCATCTTGGTCCGTGAAATGAGCCATTTCTCCTTGACCCTTTCGTTCTTGGAGAGCCGATCTAAATTCGCTGGTGACGGATAGCTTTAGGGAAAGGTTTCTTATATACCAAGAATTCGCTATCCACAGACAGGCAATGCAAGCGTACATCTCACTGATCTCTATTATGGGGGGCTGGATGGCGCATTCAGCAAACAAGTATTAAACCACCGGAAGTAAGCGGCTTGTCCCGGAAGTGAGCGCTTGGCAGGCTTTATAACCCTTCCGAGTACTGGTTTGAAAAGCGTCGAGGGCGCTGGATTTTCGATTTTCAACTCAAGAGAGTTTGCTTATTGCGCAGCAAAAGCGCATGCAGACCCCAGAAGTATCATGGGAAGCCATTCGATGTAAACATTTTGAGATTCTAGTTAATCAAGTGTGCAGATGTCTCAAGTTCAAATGCCTCATTCTTGGGATTTAATTCGGAGCATGATTATTCAAACCAACACAAAGACACCGGAAAGTACGGACCAAAACGTCGACTGAATGAGGAAGCCCAGCAGACGCCCGACTTCCGGGACAAGCATCAAACTTCCGGTGGCTTCACTTGCGCCCTGCTCGGAGAGCGGCTAAGCACCATCCAGCCCCTTATACCGTAATAGAGATCGCTAATACATCTTCGTACCACCACCACGATGCTGTGTCGGTGCTTGGAGGCACAGAAAAATAATTTTACTGTTTTCGGAATACGCAACAAGAACAATATATTTGTAAGAGATCCGTGGAGATGGGCATGTTTGATAAGTCGATTGCATACACAGTGGCAAAGACGCATTATATTGGCGAGGAACGCTTCCAGTACGATGATGCTCCATGGTGATCATAGCGCGACTGGTTTAGAACGGCCCCTGGAAGCTTCGAAGATTTGAATGGACCGAGCACAACCTACTGTGATCCTGACTTGCCCACAGAAGAATGTGCCAGCGCGCACCTTGTAGTACATGGCCGCGGCCGCAGCGTTTTGTCACGCTATCACTCCCGCGGCGGTTGCATAAAGGCTTTTTCTTTCCTAGCGGTATCCGCATACTGCAATACGCACAGGGAAGCGCGGCAGAGGCGCTGTCGGCCTAGGGTGTAACTGAGTCCTGACCTGTTCTCCTCACGGGCCTCGCGGGATCGATCCGTCAGTCGCTGGTCGCGTGACAGATTCGTCACTACAGGCGGCGTCTGCCAGCGCAGTGGCTACAGCAGTGGCAATTTATGGATGATCCGAGAACGTGCGTTATCTCGATGGTGGCAGTGAGTGGGAGCAGAGAGTGGATATAATGGAAGCTAAAAAAATGCCCGAGCGCTTCCGTGCCTGAGAAACGTGCTCTTTCGATTTAAGCAAACACGAGAGCGACGCACCCTGCTACGTGCTACTTCCACTTTGTAGCCTGCTGGCGCCACGCTACGGTAAGTGTTCCCGAGAAACGGATATCACCGGCCGCGCGTCGTGCGGACCGTGCTCTGAGACAGGTTGTGAACCGCGTTTCGGTCGCAGAAAAGCCTTTACCAACGCCCCCAACGGCAAAGCGACGCACTTCATCAGCGACAGCGTCTTCCATAGGGTGCCATTCTATGGGCAGGTCAGGATTACAGTGGGTAGTGGGACCGAGATGGCGACGTTTATGGCAACATAAACAGATTAGCCAATGGCCTTGCGAGGTTTTGGTCGTGTGTATGTTAGTTTCTGTTTGTGCCCGGCTAGCATGTATTGAAGGCATTGGCGCTACTTTCCCAGGATCCAGTGACTTTAGGTGCCACGAGCCAGACCAGAGTTTCTCGGCCACACAGATTCGTGTGGCCATATAGAGGTAAAATTTTGAGAATCTTCAAGATGGCCGTCGGCCTCAGCTTTAACGCTTTTTTCGTTCTCCGCGCACAAACCCGCGGTTTCGCCCTCTTCCTTTTCTTCGATTGCCCTTAGTGGACGGACCAATCCAAGGATTGGTCCGTCTTTCAACTGTGAGGGTGGGGGCAGTACCCTCCACCCTCACAGTTGAAGAACATCACTTCGTGGTTGTATACTTTAGAGAAATTATTTTCTCATCTGCCTATCTATGCTGGAACGCAAACTCAATGATGTAGAAAACTGCATCGGGCACTGATTGGCTCTTCTCTCGGGTCACGTGACATGACGTTGAAATGTAGATTTTCCCTATGCAGTTCGAGCTATGATAAGCAAATGATGCAGTTGGCGGTGACGTCAAAATGTGGTAACGATGCACTTTGACGATGCAGTTAAAGGGGTACGAAACGATTTTTCCTGCTTCTTCCTCATAGCTTTAATCCTCAACTCACATGAATGGCGAAATCACGTGGTCGTGACATTCCTTCGTCACCGGTGCGATGATTCCTGCTTCCATCGTGCTTTTGCATGCACACCATAGAACCGGTCATTCCCCAGTGCTGATAAGTTCTGTCAGGGCCACTCATTGTCCACGAACGCGAATCCAAATATTCGTCGACGGATTGATTGTTGACGAGCGCATACGTCCGAGTGACGCAGTCCGTGTCCAATGCGTGAGCTGGGCTCTGCTGACGTCAGTTTGGCGCCGGTGACGCGCCTTTGGAACCGCGGATGTATCATAGTGAAAAGGCGGAGAGCTTTCGAAGGCAAGGAGGTACAAAATAGTCCGCTATATTTTCAAATGTTCGTACCGAAAAGCTGGCTTTTGACTTTCTAGCCTCTTTCTTTTGGCCAACTAAACGATATGCGATTAGTAAAGTCCAATTTAAAATCATTCATCCCAACCCAAAATTCGTTTCATGGGCCCTTTAACTGAGTGGTCGAGATGAAGCCAGAGATCCAACTGCATCGTAAAAGATGGCGACCCTAACATATGCATCTCTACTGTTGGGTTCACCAGCGGATCGAGTTTTAGAGATCACCGGGATGCTGTCGAGACGAGCGATGCGAGGTTTGTGGGCGAATACCGGCTGACCAAAGGGGTGACTCGCTGGCTGTGCGACCAGCTTCGCGGAAAGCTCCAGCGGCGTCGTGAAGGGCCCCGTGTGTTGACGGTTGAACAACAAGTCCTCGCAGCTCTACGCTTTTACGCCGCTGGCGGCTTCCAGGGAACCGTCAGGAGCGACGAAAACATTGCTGTTCACCAGTGCTCTGTGAGTCGCGTACTTGGTGTTGTCACCAACACTATCATCGATTGCCTCGGATCGAAGTGGCTGTGTTTCCAACGAACTCAAGCAGAGAAGGCGCTCACAAAAAGGAAGTTCTTCGAGCGATGCAAGTTCAGCGGCGTGATCGATAAATATTTTAAATACTCTTACACGATTCAACACGATTGTGTTTTCATTTGAGTGCACCCCATATAAGCGATTTGGCTGAGCGAAAAGCCAAGCAATCAACGGTAACAACAGGCTTAAGTTGAGCTAGTTCGTTCATACGTCAGGTAGAGAGAGAGATATACATATATACTTTATTTTAAAGCAACTACTTCAGGTAAGGCCAGCTGAACTAGAATAAACATACACATAAAGAAAATACCATACACACCGTGGGGCTAACAACTGATTTTCTTTTTCTTCCTTTTCTACTACGAACCCAACTTGAGGGAAATATTCTCTTTTTCTTCTTTTTGCTTCATACTTCACCGAAAATTTTACCCCAATGGAACATTTTTTTCTTTCTCGTGCAGCACGAGAGAAGTTGCACTAACACAGTCAAACATAGTCAAAAAGTCAAATTTGTCGTTAGTTGTTTATACAGCAGGAGGTTAGTCTGCCTGAACATGGCGACATTGTTTCCCACTGTAGATAAGCAATTTAGCCAGTGCAGTACGACTGCTAGCCTGGGTCTTTAACGTGCATCACGCAGTAGTGATACACGACCACACACCGGTACGATGCTCATTCACATCGAAACGGGCAGGGGCGGGAATCGAACCCAGGATCCCTGGGTTCGTGTTAACACAGAGGTTCGGGCGAGTTGGTTGCTCATGATCTGCAGGGGAACAGCGCACCCGCAAAACAGTCACTCGAGTCAACACACACAAAGAAAGAGACACTTACGCAGCGCTGCGTAAGTGTCTCTTTCTGTGTGTGTGTTGACTCGAGTGACTGTTTTGCGGGTGCGCTGTTCCCCTGTAGACCCTGGGTTCTGCAGCGTGAGCTTTCGCTCCACGTGCTCCGAGCTGGTGTGCGCTAGCCCACTCGGCGATTCTCTGAAATTCCCTGTAGGGAAAACAAAAACGATGTAGTTTCAACTGAATCGCCACTGTTCGGCGACGTCACCGGCCACGTCACGGTGCAGTTCTCTTCCGATGTAGTTTGTTGGCGATGGAGATTGGGCTCCTCCCACCGGCGACGTCACGATGCAGTTTCTCCACCGCTTTTTCCAGCATAGACAGACTGGTCGCCGTACTTTAGGAAGGTTACTTAAGGGTACATTCCTGAACTTCTTTTACGCCACTGAACTACGAGGCCAACTTTAACACGCACAGCAAGCTCCGAGAGTGACGAACATAATAAAGTGCCTTTGTAATAAATAACTCTGTACTTATATATTTTTTATATTCTTCACTTTATACGTTTTTCGTCTATTATTTCAATTTTTTTTCTTTTTCGGAGCTAACAATGTGAGCTCATTGGCTACACTAACCCACTCCGTACTTCTTATTTACAGGGTGTCACAAAAGAAAATTTACAGGGTTTTTATTTCCGCAAAAATAAACTAGGCATCGCTGAACGCTCATTCTCCGCCCAAAGGTAGCGCTAGAGGTCACAACCAGATGCCAAAGTTATAGCCCGATCCGATAACTTAATCAAAAGTTATAAGTGATTTGCTGAAAAGTTCAATGGGAAAATGGAGCCCATTTTCGCCCGTTTTCGGTGTCTGGTGCCATAGAGCCCCATGTATTCGAAAACTCCGTCGGCCGCCATTTTCCCATTGAAATTTTCAGAAAATCACTTATAACTTTTGATTAACTTATCGGATCGAGCTGAAACTTTGGCATCTGGTTGTCACCTCTAGCACTGCCTTTGGGCGGAAAATGAGCGTTCGGCGATGCCTAATTTATTTTTGCGAAAATAAAAACCCTGTAAATTTTCTTTTGTGACACCCTGTATTTTATTAAAACGACTCTCTTTCTCTCTCTCTCCTCGCTCTCAAGCCCACCCCGGCCCGTTTCGATCTGGATGAGCGTTGTGCAGGTCTGTTATCGCGTATCAACACTGCGTGATGCATGTTAAATACACCAGGAGAGCACTCGTACTGCACTGGCTAGATCTATCATCTACAGCGGGTAACAATGTCGCCGTACTCTGGCACACTAAACTCTTGCTGTCTAAACCGCGAGTGACAAATTAGACTTTTTACCCACATTTTCCTTTTTTTTCTTTATTTTGTTCCGCGGAAAGTTCCGCGTGGGGGGCAGAGATAAAGGCTTGGTGCCTGACAGGGCCCCTGCCCCCCGTACAGTTCAACAGTGCAGTACAAAAACACAGTGGCAAATTCACCAGGGAACAAAATGCGCCATTCACCAAACTGATCTGTTAGTAGAAAATGGACCGAAACATTTGTGCAACATTCTAAAAATATATAATCAAAAATTAAAGTTTCATATACCATAAAAATATTAAAAGAATAAAAATAAAGTAATAAAGAGACACTGATCATCGAAAAACGACCAGAAATAAAGACATGCTGCCGTTGTGGACTACAAGAAATACAAGTATACAATACATCACATTAGAATCAGCCACAACACAGTGGTATTAATAAAAGGACAATAAAAGGTTTTTCTCTCACACTTAAACATCAAGAAACAAGGAATGGAAATATGCACAAAAATCAAAGACATATTTATAACACTCATGAAGTTTACGGAACTAACAAAGATGAAAAAGAAATTTAACTTGTAACAAGCATGCTTCTACAAGCACATTTAAAGCTATTAAAATGTTGATAGAAGTCTACGAAGATATCTTTTCTATTTGGAGTTTTATTTATCTGGAAATTTAGCCTTTGTCGGCCATAGTTAGTTCTTATTGACGGCATCTTCCTTATTGGGTTTCGAATATTGTACATGCTCAGATTATCTGTTGGTGTAGTGTGGAGCTTGTTTCTGTGTATCAATTGTAATAGTTTGAAATAAAATACTTGATCTGCTTTTAGCATATTATATTTATTAAAAAGTGGCTGCGTGC
Organism: Ixodes ricinus; assembly: GCA_037355805.1. Taxonomy (NCBI): domain Eukaryota; kingdom Metazoa; phylum Arthropoda; class Arachnida; order Ixodida; family Ixodidae; genus Ixodes; species Ixodes ricinus. The sequence continues at coordinate 56,109 of JAZHYW010044954.1, read as the reverse complement.
TTAAATTTCTTCTGTCTCCTCTATAATTTTCATACATACGCAAGATTTTCTTTAGCAAGATAATTAGTTTATTGTAATTAGTTTCTGTTGTAGTTCCCCACACCAAGATGCCATAGCTCAGTTTTGAGTAAAATAGGGAGTAATATAATGTTTGTTTAAGCCAGGTCGGTAGTAAACTGTGCACTTTGTATATGCTTCCAGTAACTCGGGACAGTTCAGCCTTGAGCATATTAACATGAGTTGACCAAGAGAGGTCCTCAGTAAACCGCACACCCAAAAATGTTTGCTCTGTAGCTTGCTCCAGCAACGTACCTTCAAATGTTATGTTGATAGTACTGTGATCGCGTTTGTTTATCGGCTTAAAAATAACATATTTTGTTTTACTGGTATGTAGACCTAAGCGATATACTTTTATAGTGCTCTAATTGCATCCAACACCTGAATCACGTGGTGAGAGTTTTCTTCCCATATCGCAGCTATCTCGCTAATCCGTACCTTACGCAACCCTCTCTATTTTTTGCCTTTTTTTGTTGCACGAATTTTAATTTCAAAATCGCAACTAAAATTGTATCATGTGAGTCAGGCATAAAGGTCTTGTTGTGCAAACAATAGACCCTTTCTGGAATTCAGTCTGGCAACTTTGGTCACTATTATCATCTGAAAAATGGGATATGTGCTATAATAATGGCGGCCTTCTGTTTACTGATGAAGGAAGAAGTTGAAGATGCTCCTAAGCAGATAACTCGTGGCCTGTACATTCCAGACGTTAGCGCGGCGTGAAGCAGGAATTGTATGCAAGAGCTGTGTAAGCGTTCATTCCTAACTCGGGCCCAGTCAATATGTTGGAAGCAGACACTCTTCTTCAAAGCCCCTCAATGTATATAACTTTATTAAGGCGTCTGTGTGGGTTGGCGCTTCGTTCTGACTGGTTGAAGTTTTTTCGCCGTCGACATGTTGAGATTGAAAGAGAACTGTACAGTGAAGCGCACATTCTCGTTTACCGTTGACGTGCGAAAGGGACGGTGGAAAAATACTGCAGACCCCAGGTTCATTGCCACCATTAGTACGGTAAACGTTAAACTGCCATTTGAGTCACCAGATGACACTGAATTCCGAAAAGGGTCTATTGATTAAAGCACCCCACGAGACGTTTCGAGGTTGATCTTGACACTTGGTTTGGCAACTTGTTTTCATCCGTGGATTTATAATCAGGTCTGGTCGGTTAGAAACAGTCCTGTCGAAGTAGTGACCGGGGCAGCGAGTTGCATTTCAGTCGGATCGGAGGAGAAAGAGTGTGGTGGATTCACTTGGTGGTGTTTGGCGGGAAGTCATGCAGTGGGGAGATTTGACTCGCGCAACACTAGTACGCCCTCGTAGTGCGCCAGCTTGGGAGGATCGATGAAAATGGTTTTATTGCAAGTATGAAGGTCAATGATAAATGTTTCTCTTGTTCGTTTGCGCATCCAGGACGGTTTGGACCTGAATTAAGGCTAGTGGGGTAAAGAAGAGCTCGGGTGAAAGAGTACTAACTTTATTGCCGACGTAGAGGCCAAATTCTTTTTTTCAGAAGTAAGACCCAAACTAAACACAAGAGTGAAGCGGAAACGAGCTCGTGTAAATAAAACAACATTACGAAGATACTGAGTCTAAAGAAGGACAAGAAGTCGTCAGTTTTTGTGCTTTTCCTCTGTCTCGATCTCGGGGTTCTTCGTAACTACGCACGAAATAAAGTCGTTCGCACTCGTACAAATTCTTGCTCTACCCCTACGCTCTCGCACGTACCATTCGAGTTATCCGAAGACGCTTGATTCGCCGAACAGAAAGGCGCGCTCAGTTTCGCCACCACCCGACTCCCAGACAGCACTGATTAAGCGTACGTGCTCCGGCTCTCCGGGCCGCCGGCGGTAGCTTCCCAACCAAGCAAGGCGCAGTCGAGTTGGTCGGTCATTCTTTAACGAGGACCCCGTAGACCGTACGATTCGTGAGAGAACGCGCTAATTAATTGAGCTCCTTTCTGCCGAGCCGCAACCGGCTCGTAATCGACCTCTAATCGAACGCTTTTTTGCGAAAGCATTGCTTTTTTTCTTTTTCTTCTTCTCTTTTTGGGACTATATAGCCTAAGGCGCCGCTTTGTCCTCCTGGCGGAGGCTCCGGCTTCGCAGCAATCTGATTCCGAGCCACGCGCTCGCATAAGGAGAAATAGCCGGCCCATGTCTACATTGCGGGCTAGGGAATGAACGGCGCGAGGAAATGTTCCCGTTGTAGGAGTAACCTGTAAAGTTTCCCAAAGGAGTCTGGAAATTATATAGTTTGGGCGCAAGTGTAAGTCGATTTCGCGATCACACAAATGGACCTTTTCTTCAGTGAAGCTTATCAGTATAGGTTCACCTTCTCCCATGACCTTGCTTCCCGCTGTCGCCATTTTCAGAAGGCACCGTCACGACGTGCGATCAAAATATTCAGCATCTATTTTTGCGCGTATTTTGTATTTCTTCAACGATTCTATTTGGGTGTATGTGACTCTAGACGTAGAGTATAAAAAGCGATGAAAACTAATAGAACGAAACAGTGTCAATGCCTTTTGAAGGGCGGAGGCATGTAGGACTGCTCTCCATTTGTTCGCAGACGACTCCCCAGACAGAGATCGTTTATCGAAAAAGTCAATTCGTGGCCCCTGCTCCTCCACGATTCTTTTTTTCTTCGATGGGGAGGGGATTGGGCAGAGGAAGCTCGTACTGCCCCCACCCCCCATGTTATTAACGCATAATTTGCTGCTTTAAGGGATATATATTTTAATTAGAGTCTAGCGTAGTTCCTCCAAACAACTTGCGACACGTTTTTTTTACGTTTGTTCTTTTTACATTTGCTTTACACAAAGGGCAGGAACGGTCTGTATCCAAAACCGTGCTTCATTCCAACCTTACGCATTTTAAGAGGGTCAAATAACAAGCCATCCTCTGAAATATGTATTAATCATCACGTGGTTAATACATGGCCCGTTAACGGGACCTTTTAGGTATAATAAGCCAATAAATATTTAAATAAAGTTATTGTTTCCACATATCTTCGAGATCCGGCGAGCGCGTAGCCTCCACGGCACTGTCATTTTAGGTGTAAAATGAGTTCAGAGCTCCCAACATCTAAAAACTAAAGTCTCGCATTTCGTTACTTCAAATAGATAGGATTCTTTTGTTTTCACTCCTCACCCCTGTGTCGGCACCCTCTCTTTTTTTTTCTTTTTTTTCTTACCTGGCGCATGGATAGTGGTTCATCACAGATTTTGCAGGGTGAGTAGCGAAAAAGACTGAGAAGACAATTAGTGGGGATTGGTGGCCGACTGGGCTAGCGCACGCCAGCTCGGAGCACGTGGAGTGAAAGCTCTCGCTGCAGAACCCAGGAATGCTGAGCTCAATCCCCAGCCCTGCCGGTTTCGATCTGGATGAGCATCGTACCGGCGTGCGGTCGTGTATCACTATTGTGTGGTGCACGTTAAAGACCCCAGGCTACCGGTTGTACTGCACTGGCTTAATTGCTCATCTACAGCTGGGAGACAAGTCGCCCGTTGAAGCAGACCAAGTTCTAGACTGTATAAACATACACACACCTCAATTAGTTTTTTGTGGCAAAACTTGACACTAATTTTTCGCTTCTTTTGAAGTTAGCAGGTCTTCTATACCGACAATGATTGATAACAATTCAGGCTGGTCGGCCAACGCTGAAAATAGTTTCGTACGTATGTTCGGGAACAAGCTTCACTGAAGTAATGGTTTTAGATGTCTGCAAGTCTCTAATTGCAACAATATATTTATTTTCACGAATTAATTAGTTAACACGTAACATTTTGTCAAATATTTAGATAATTATTATTTGTTTCTCTTCTTTTTTTTCTTTTTTTTTGCAATCTCCGACATTTACCGTAAGTCGTCGCAGTTTTTGTTTTTGTTGTTGTTGTTGTTGTTTTTTTTTGGGGGGGGGAATTTTGTATATTAAATGACAGCTTCCAAAACGCGGGACATGACTTGTCATGTTTCCGCTTCTTGCTCGGTGGTTTGTTGTTCGGTGCTGTTATCGACCGACGCCGTCATCGCATTTGCAACGGAGCAATGTGCTTAGAAAGTGAGGGAGAGGAGGAAAAGGTACCGCGCGGAGACGTCAGAACGGCGATCTCTGGTTGGAACGATTAGAGGGTAGACCGAATAAAGCGAGCTGCCTCTGTCTCCAACTGCACTCGCCGAACCCGTTCGAATGCGAAAGCCAGACGCCGGACGCCGGCGTTCCTCGTTCTAACCCGTTCGACGAGTGCAGTGGAGACAAAGGCAACTAGCTTTAGCTCTACCCACTAATCGTTCCAATCAGAGCTCGGCGTGCACTCGCGTCTCCTCTCGTATCCTCCTCTCCCTCACTTTCTCGGCGCATAATGCTGTTCTCGGGTACTCGGAGCGCTTTGCGTTTCATAACCCATGACTGACACGAATGATAATCTGTTCACTGCGCGTTCACTGATTTCTTTCTCTCATGAAACGTCGCAAATCCCGACCGGCAGACACTCGGCGATTGGGCGGTCCGCTGAAGCGGCAAATGAACACTCGAGTCTTGGCCGAACGCCGAGGCAGGATTTGTCCCAATCTGTGTCAGCGCTTTGACGTGCTGGGCATCCGATGGCGGGAAGGTTCGGGTGCACAGGCCTTTCTAGCCTACGCTACTCTCTTAAAAATATCTGCGCGTCAGCTTACCCGCAAAACACTCGAAGAGCCAATCTTTGCGGTCTACGAAATCAGCTCAGCCAATGATGAGGCGGAACATCTTTAAAGAGCTCAAAATTACGTCTGCGCTGTGGCATTACAAAATGTAAGCATGGCGCATTGCAGTGCGTAATGCCACAGCGCAGACTCGATTTTTAGGTCTAAACGAATGTTTCGCCTCATCATTCGCTGAGCTGATTTCCTAGATCGCAGAGATTGGCTTTTTGAGTGTTTTGCAGGTAATTAGCCGCGCAGGCACATTTTAGAGTGTATACACTCCAGGAAAGTCTGGACTATCTACTTTTCCGGAAAGCTCTTGGAACATCCCATCGCTGCAATTTACGGAGGGAACTCGGGGAATGACATTTTACGTGCTTACGTTATCCTTTGTGCTACACAGCGAACTCCTTTTTTTTTTAGGTCTAAACATATGTTCAGCCTCGCCATTAGCCGAGCTCGCTTCGTAGATCCCAGAGATTGGCTCTCTGATGCGTTCTGCGGGAAAGTAAACGGACCAGTTGTCATAAAACGTTCACTCGAAACAAATTAAAAAAAAATACAAGTACCATATTTGCCAAGCACGGTGAGATTCAATCACGGCGAGCTATAAAACATTCTAACAAATTACAATACTATTATAAAACGCGATCTAAAAAAAATATATATATATATATATATATATATATATATGTGTGTGTATACAATGAGTGCGGGGACAAATAACGAGTGAAACATCATTTAAATTGTCTCTGGGATCATCCAACTTTTATGATCTAGTCATGATCCCAGCTGCGTCATTCGCTGGGTTGCTTCTACACTGTTCGTCGTAATTCGTTTGTATGCCGTTTTGCAGAAAAATGAACGCACAGACATTTTTTTTAGTGTGTGTAGACGATTAGAAGCAAGGCGACTGGCCGCCGCCATGTCTCTGCTTGTGCGGACAAGTCCGTGCAACTGCAAGCTTGCCAAAGCTATGTTAACGCGCAAGCTGCACATGCTTGCGCGCATGGGGCACCAGTCGTGGCGTCATTCTTGCAACTGTCTATAGACCAGATGTTTTTGATCCATTGAACACGACCTTCGGCAGTTTACTCAACTGTGGCTCGCAGCGGCTCAGTTGTAATCTACACCCGGCAACATTGGATACGAGTCTACCTGGATTCCAATCAGTTCATGCGCGTTACTGTTCGGTCGGCGCAGCTTTAGATGGATATCCGCGGTGCGCCCGCGAATAGAATTCGGACTCAGCAGCTAGCGAACACGTTTTCCATTACGGATCCCCTTTCAGATCCGACGCATCGCGGAGGGCCGAGACCAGTCTATCCATTCATATTCCACCGGGATCGCTCGCGACGGAAATGGCGAGGATCTTTCGGTGGCATTTGCGGGCGCACGATTCCCATCGGATATCCATCCCCGCGTTGTTGTTCTTTTTATCTTATTTTAACTTCTTTGTCTTTTGCGTTTGTGTATTTTATTGGTTCAGCGTTTCCTCGTGCTCGAGCATTTGGCACACAAATCTTAAGTAAAACAAAGAGTCTGCTAAGCTAAACCGGCGGGTGCTTCACGTATTCGGCACTTTTTTTATTGTCATTATTATTTATTTTAAGGAGGTCGGGTCTAAGGGGCAAACAATAAAATGTCTAGAGTCTGTCAACATCGTACACTTTATATGGTTGAATTTTCGTGTATGAAGTTCGACTTCATGAGCCGTAAGATCGAGTTTATGAGCCATGATCTAGGTCCCTCGACCTTATAAGCCATGTTGTACGACCTTCCCTGCTGAAATATTGTGTGTGCGTTGTAGGGAAATGTTCTTGAAGCTTCCAAATTAAAGCGCTCCGACATCAAGATGTCTCCCAACATGTTCTTGCTTACACGAAGGAACAGTGACTAAGGGTCTGTTTTGTTGGACGAAGGTTAACGCGTAAAATATAAGAGACCAATCTGGCCAGCCAGTTTAACTACGCCACCGCTGCTGCACTTCTTTTTGCACGTGTGACAACCTCGCTCTACGCGTGGGGAGCACGAGACGGCACAATCACTCTCGTGCACTGCCGTGTGAACTAAAACTATGGCGTCGTCACGCATGCGCCGAACGCTTAGTGAGATCGGTCTATTAGTGGGCTTTTGAAGGTTTTAAGAACTTTGTCATTCTTAAAATAACCACTGAAAAGAAAATATAAAAAAACTGTCCGGTTGGGACACGCGTGTCAAAAAATTTAATTTACGCTAAAAAAAATTAGAGCAATATTGACAGCGCGAGATTTACTTTTAAAATCTGCACGCAAAGTCAACGACGTCACGGAACGGTCATACACTCCAGCTCAACGAGATGGTGACACACTCCCTCTACCTCAACGTGATGGCCAAGTCGATCCACCTCTCCTCCACGCGCCCGAAATGCCAAGAGAGACAACAAGTGGAAAGGAGGTGACTACCGATTAAATCGCGTCTCGAGCCGTCAATATTGCTCTAAATATGTTTATATTTTTTTGCATAAAATTTACTTTTTGACACGCGTGTCCCTCCCAGACTGTTAAAAAAACATTCTTTTTTCTTTTCAGTGGTCCTTTAAGCTTAACAGAACGTATATCTGGGCTGGTTGATACGTATTCATAATATAAAAAAACACGACTAACAGGGACGAAGAATAAACAACACAACTGACAAGGACAAGGACGAAGAAAGGGGTTCAATCCCCGCCCCTGCCCGTTTCGATCTGGATGAGCATCGTACCGGCGTGCGGTCGTGTATCACTACTGCGTGATGCACATTAAAGACCCCAGGCTAGCAGTTGTACTGCACTGGCTAAATTGCCCATCTACAGCTGGGAGACTCGTCACCCGTTGAGACAGAACAAGTTCTAGGCTGTATAAACATACACACAATCCTAATTTTTTGGACGAAGAAAGACTGGACGTGTCGTCCAGTCTTTCTTCGTCCTTGTCAGTCGCGTTGCATTATATTATGAGTCCTTTAAGCCATGTTCACCATCAGATGAACAACGAAGGAGGGCTATGTGTTCACCGAAATTGTAAATTATTCACTAATCTAAAAAAGAGCACTGTCAAGCTTTTGAATATTAAAAGTACATGGGACCCGTTACTGGTAAAAAGACGACCCGGATGATAAGAAAAAAAAAAGTTGACACGAGTTAATTATGTGTGTCGTCTGACATGCATAACGATATCCTGTCACACGAAATGTGGCGCATTCATTATGGATTGACGTATAGTTTACTTTATTCTTGTCTGGATGCATCACGCTTTGTATCCTCAAGGTTTAACTTTAAGACATAAAAGGGACACATAGATGTTCATACATTATTAGTGGATGGCTCATTTATTTCAGAGCCATATACGTATACGTTTTTCGAGTCCAAAGATGAATTTTCCATACCTTCTTTTTCTTTAATACGACACGTACGTGGTCGAACTCGGAATGTCTAGAAGAAATAAACGCGCTAATGAAGATATACTGCTGGAGTCACTGACACGTTGAGACACGCAAGGCGTGGCTTATTATGTGCACGCTTCATGCTTCGTGATTCCCTCATCGGAGCTCTAATGGTCCAATGCTCCAATCTGGTTGGCTGGGGAATGATAATGAGATGCTCGGGGCTTCCCGCCTCCTGCGTTCTTTAAGCTGTCAGTGACTAGCGGAGCGCAAGTTCGTCTGCTTCTTGAGCAGACGTTCCGGTGACGTCAGAACGACGCCGCGCTCTGATTGGCTCTAATTGAAGGATAGTGAGTAGACCTCACGGCAGCTAGCATCGAGGTCTACCGACTGTCCTTCAATCGAAGCCAATCAGAGCTCGGCGTTTTGACGTCAGTGCAACCACTGCAAAAGAAACAGACGAACTTGCGCTCCGCGTAGGTAGTGCTCAGTATCTTACAGGCAATAATGATAGCCTGGATGTTACCGTGACATTACGAGAACAGAGTAACATCAAGCCGATCTTAGTTGTTGTTGCTCTTGACAAAAACACTTTTTTTTAAATCTAATAAGATTAGAGAGAAAGGGAGAATGATGAAGGTCTGCCCCTATTCCGGGGCTCTATCCGGCCTTGGACGCTATCGCCGCTCTCGTTTCCAGCAATAGGGCTGTTGGTTCAGGTCCTCGCTGCGTAACAAGGGCCTCTATCGTTCCGTCATCGGGGTCGTGAACGGCACTAGGCCGGGGATCTTCTGACAGGCCTACACAACGTGATACGCATCGGCTCGTTCACACCCGCAGTCCGTGCAGGTGGGAGACGGGTGGGACGATGGAAAAGCTCTGTCCGGCATTGGTAGTCTGTCCGGCGTTGAGTCTGTCCTGCGTTGGTAGTGAGACCGTCTGGAGTCTTCGTATCAGGTGTTCTTCTCTCGAGAGCTTATTGTGCGGTAGAGGGAACTGCCGCCTGGCGAGTCAAATGGTATTCAGTTGTTCGGAGAATGATGCCTCGTCGTCAGCGTCGTCGCCGCAGGGACCGCATTGTATGAGCCGCATTTAAATATCGTCGCCGCGGTAATCGCAGCGCTTGATGACAGAATTCTGGGGATTGAATACACCAATGTCCCTAAGCGTTTGGCGCATGAGGGAATCACCCATAAATTTTGTTCACAGGAAACAGACGGCCGTGCATGCGAGGGCCCGTGCCGTCTGGTGCTCCACACGCGCAGAGCGCAGAGCTCTAGGGTGTGGCTATGGTTGACGTTGGCAAATGGGATAGGCACTAGGCCACGTGGCCGCTTGTTCTGGCTCCCAGTTGAGAGAATGAACGATAGGCCTCCTGCGCTGAAGCTTTGAACAAACTGCAGCGCCCTCGTTTTGGGTAGTACAAGCTCACCTGATCGAGCCTCGCGCTACTTATGGCACGTTGGTCGAGCTTTTTAATTCTGCCTGGTGCTGAAGAACGAAAAACACCTTTGGACGCCAAAAATCGGCCAGACTCAACGCCGGAAGACAATCAAAAGTGCCAAATTCATGACACCACCGCTAGGGTACGCGTCTATTATCACTGGGCGGTGACGTCGAAACACCTGTGTCGCGACGCTTTCATTTTTCTTTTTCTTTGTCATGTCTACTTTGGAACGCGTGAAACGGCATCTCATGGCTCGCGCTCTTAGCGTCTTAGCTTTGACGGCGTTCGGATTTTTGTTGTTTCTTTATATTTTCATCGTGATCTCGCGCTCCGCACCAGAGCAGGCACACTTCTGCATGCCTGACAGTTTGAGACGCTCAAGTTTGTACTACCCAAAACAAGGCCTAACAAGTCCCTTTTCGCAGCACCCCCTGGGCAACGCAGGAGGCCCATGAGCATATTCCTCGAATGGTTTTAGCGGCTGCTATTGCCTAGATAGAAAATTTGACCTTGGGTTGCCAAAGGCATGGTGGCGCTTATTAGGCGAGGACAACAGAAAGGAAGACGACAAACACGAGCGCTGACTGCAACTATTTAATCAACATGGAAATGTGGAATTTATACACACTTCGATCCTATTTCATCAGCCAACCCCCGGCCTTGCCGCCGCTCGCTATGAACTGCACTTCCTTATCGAAGAGGTTGATAGATGCGACGCTGGCACACCCCACACCTGCCCTTTTTATCTCATCCGCTTCGATAATTTCCCTCACAGTTCTATTCTTATGTTTAGCAAGTACTGAGCATGAGTCGAACAATGTTTGTCGTCTTCCTTTCTGTTGTCCTCGTCTAATAAACGCCACCATGCCCTTGGCAACCCAAGACCAATACCAACTAGCCCAGCATCCAGCATTGATAAGAAAATTTGAGGCAAGTTTATTCAGTTCTTAACGTTAGGGAGTGATTCTAAGTAGTGTTAAGCGAAAGTAGAAAAATAGTTTCATGGCTCTGAGACGCGTCTAAATCGGAAATGAAATTTAAAAAAAAATGATTTCGCGTGCAGGATTAAAGTGTGACGCTGCAACAGCTGCTGGTTCATGGGTTGGCTTCGCCTACACTCCACGTCATGCCTAGTGTTCAACGCTGTTAAAACTGCAGCCCCTCTACACCAACACGCGGTCGTGAAGTCACACCGCTGTGGTGGCGCAACTATTCGGAGGGCACATATGCAGACACTTCAGGCGAATTTAGTTCCTGCGCACGCGCAATGCTCATTCCCTAGGTGTTGGCCTATTCACTGAAAAGGTGAGAACGACATGGAGGAGCTTCAGTTATCTCGGCCGCCTCCACCGCAAGCTTACTGTCTTCTACAGCGCTTGGGCATCTCCTGCACCTCGAACGCGCGCGCGGAGCAAAAGCACGGCGGAAGGCATATATTGCGTGTTGGAGGCAGGGCGTTGAAAAGGAACACCATGCCGTTCCCATTCTCTCAGCGATTATAGCGGTGACATTGTGCTTCATCTGCACGTGCTCTCGGTCGAACGAGACGTAGAGGAAACTACGCGCTTCCGTCAGTATATAGACCTTTTCTGCAAGTGCGCCGCCATCTTGAATTTACGTCACTTCCAGTATGGGCGAAAACATTGTTTTGCCTTTTCCACGCCAATAAAGGGCATTTAGGATATAAGCGTAACCGTCACACTTTCTCATTTTGCCTCCCCTTTATTTCTTTACTATTTGCAGGTTGAAACGTTGGATTATTTTTCGTCGCCCATACCGGATGCGCTTATAAGGTGGCTGGGGACGAAGTACACAGAAAAGGTCTATAGCGTTGACGAAAATTGGGTTGTGGGGATATTTATACAGCGTGTAGTTGGTCAGCCATTTTAAAGTTGCGACGAGTCACTCGCTGTAGATGAGCAATTTAGCCAGTGCGGTACAACCGCTAGCCTGGGGTCTTTAACGTGCACCACGCAGTAGTGATACACGACCGCACGCCGGTACGATGCTCATCCAGATCGAAACGGGCAGGGGTGGGGCTCGAACCCAGGATCCCTGGGTTCTGCAGCGCGAGCTTTCGCTCCACGCGCGTCGAGCTGGGTGTGCGCTTTAGCCCACTCGGCCACCGATCCCCCTAGCGTTGACGAGATGAACACCTAACGAAACGGAATGTATAGTTTCATTTGCACGCGCTTTCGCACAAATGACACGTTACGCCGAGTCACGCGCCGGCGCCAGCGACTTTGAAAGCGCTGTAATAGACTACAGAAAAAAAAGACCGTACCCTTTCAGTTTATCCGGAAAGCAAACAGAAAGGGCAAATATAGTGAAAGAATGTGGAGACCGTTCGTGCAATAAACGCAGCGACCTAGGGGGCGTTGGTCCTGATTGTTTACGTTCGGGGTATCCCAGCGCAGATTTCAATTCTCAGTAGGAACTATTTTATGACTCATCATTCACTGCGCCCCACCTACATAGATAGCAGAGATGTTCTCTCCGCGCGGGCACCGAGAAAAAAATTAAACTTGCCGTTTCCTTCGGAGTGTAAAGGTTACATTTTTAGTGTTCCACTGACGCATTTACAGTCCAATACGTGGACCTACCGTCCAAATCCGCGATGTCGTTTCAGTTTATACTGTGTATTAGAACAACATATACATCCACTCGCACACCCTCGTTCGTTGATGACAATTGGGTCGAAAACATAGTAAACTGCTCAGTGACCGAGTCAAAATGTAAGAGAAGGTAAAATCCGCGTTGGAATTCCTTCAAATGTTTTCTTCTCTCATCTCAACAGTGATCGCTTTGGTTGCATATGTGATGATAAATGTTCACAGGGGAGAGAGCCCAACAAGACCCCAGTGCTGTCGAAAGCCATCGGAAGATTCAGTGAAACGCAATTTTGATTATCGTAATGTAGCGCAAAGAAACCAGACATGTTTTCGGTCTGGACAGGGTGCGTGAAGGAGATAAAAGGCGTTCTCATTTACATACAAATGACACGTTGCACCAAGCCACGCGCGTGCGCTATCAACTTTGAGCGCGTTGTAGTATACTACAGAAACTACATCTGCAGTATAGTACGTAAGTTAGCTATATTGTCAACTGAAGTGCCCTTGTTTTTTGCAGATCACACGAAACTACACTCTTAATCTGGGGCCGTCAAACGTCACGGCCATAGCCGTGACGTTCAAAGTTTTCAGGACTTAGCCGCGAACTGATCCGGCCCCGTCAAAATAGCCGTGTACAACGTCACGGCTACGGTTGGCCCTTCCCCTCTTTGATGGTGCGAATGGCTATATAGGTGGCTCCGTAGGCGGCCCTGTAATTTTTGGCGGCCCGTTTGTGCAGGGCCGGCAAAAACGGGCCGGCTATGCGCATAATAGCGGAAATAAAACACTTTGCTCTCCGCTAGATGGCGGCAGTTGAGGCCGCCCAGCGTTCCCCGCGGGCGCAGCCAGCGGGCACGCATGCGCATAACGATCATTTCGGACGATGAATTTCGAACGTACGAAGTACGAATCTAATCGGAAGCATCTGCGGGTGACATTTGTTTTCTTATCATGGTGATGTAAGCCTATGTTAGAGAATGCGCCGAAGCCGCGGGACAGTGAGTTAGTTCTTCAGGATGCTCACGTCGAAGGATACCAAAGGAATTCGACGCGGGCGGTGTAACCATGAGGAAACATGTGAATGCGATGGGTTCACACGGCCCACTGATCTGGCGGCACGACCAGCACGACCACCACTACTGAGCCAACTTGGCTGGTGCCGTTACTGCGGGCACAGTCCTCTTCAGCATAACCGACTGGGTAATTATGTAGCTTACTGGCTAATAACGGATTAGAGTCAATTGCTGAAAGAGTTCCTAACTAGTTACATTTGTTCTCGCCAACAGAGGACAAGTGGGACCCTGTCCTGGACGATACAGGTATCTATACACAATATTTTTGTATTGTAAGAAGCACGTTTGGAATCGCCTCTTCTCATATTATTCGGATACCGGCTGGCGTCGCCGGTGGAAAGCAGAAAACAGGTTTACTTCGTTTCACCTTAGCATGGACTTACCATAACGGCTACAAGCGCGGACTCTTCGCGTTTGACGCCGGCTCGGCTGTGCACAAGCACTCGTGGTGGGTGACAATTTTTAAAGTTATCGGGTCACAGTCGCAGCCCTTACGGTTTGCCTATGGTAAGGTGAGGCAAAGAAAGCTAGCCGGCTATGTTTCGACGGTGGCCACCAGCATTTTACAGCGACAAGGTGTAAATAGTTTATAGGGGGTACTTTTCTCTTGCCGAAGTGTCCGCCGATAGAGCACGGCGTATACGGCGCACTCATCAGCTTGCCGTCCGAGGTATATAGTCGCGCGTCTCGGCCGGCGTCGACGATCGCGTTGAGCAAAGGAGGACGGCCACACAAGGAACATTTATACTAAAATTGATGATGAATGTAACATCTAGAATACACTAAGTTTGCCCTTGTGCGTGCACCCTCGTTTGCTCACGCGACCGTCAACGTCAGCCGAATCGTTCTTTTTGTGTGAATGAGTTTATAAGCTTTTATTAGGCTAACTGAATTTAAGAAATGTATTGTATTAAACAATATTTTTGAGAAAAAAAGTGTCAAACTATCTGTTTTACAATATTTGACGCAGTTTAGCAAGGTCTTTACCCTGACCTGACCATACTTTTAAATTTAGTAATTACAGAAAGTTAATTATTCAAGATTTTCGACACCATATTTATTTGAACGTCAAACTTTATGAATTTTCATATTAAACAAAATTAGCTTTTTATGTGCAACGTGTAGTTTTTGAGCAACGATTTAGTCGGCGTTTCATGACGCAGCCTGTATAATATAGCCATGGACCTGTAGATCCTGGCAAGTGGACAGCCTCAGCTCCCCTGCCTGGTGGCGTCAAAATTTACTGTTTTGTTCCCACTCTTCAAACTGCCACCAAAGCTATAGGGTCTATCCATATGACGTCAGACTGCTTTTTAATGTCGAGTAACTACAAACAAGCATGGCCGCCGAAAGCAAATGCGGTTATCTAATTGGCGAATTTCTTTTGATTTCTTTTGTTTTCCGTAGAGCATATGAATAAACGTTATGTTAGCGGCCATGTTTGTGGCCGATGACTCAGCATCTGAATAGACTCTAACGTCCAGCAAGCTACTTTCGAAAAAAAAACCAGCTGTTTGATAAATTTTAGAGCGTAATTAAGATACAAGACACGTTCTCTCTCCCTTATTCTCTTATAATAAAATGCTGAAAATTCTTAATCACAGCAGCATCATGCCTTGACGACAGAGGCAACTGGCCTTCGGACGTGCCGCGGAGACCCGTCTTGTGGCACGAAGCTCCGGCTGACTGCAACACACTTTGGCTCGGATAGCGCACCTTCAACTGCGGCGGGTCCTAGTTCGCCAAGTGTGTCAAGGGAAAGCAACGACCATGCCTCCACCAATGTTTCAGCAAGTGACAGAAGTTTTCATATGCTTTTCTATTTTATTGTTTGAATGTGGTATTTATTACAACAAAGCACCGCCTGTATCTTCAGCTGTGCATCTAATTTAAACAAATAAATGGATTGTTTACCTGCGGACCCACTGTTCTTTTAAATGTTTAGAAACTATCGGCCTTGCCCTTGAAACAATTCCTGTATATTTACTTTCCCCTAGAGCACTCGGGAAGTCAATCTCTAAAGTATACAAATTGAGCTTGGCAATGCTTTTCCAATATATTTTGCGACTCAAAAATAAAGCTGCGACGTGACTATGTGCATGACGTCTCACAAGAAGACGTCAGGCTCAGTGCCAAGTCACAGCTTTATTTTTACGGTGAAAATTTCCTGTACTTCTTAATCCCCTGGCTTTCTTCGTGGATCACAGTCCTGGACCCTCCGAGATACTCTGCGGGGGAGTGGACGACGGGACATTTTTATAGCCAGCAGAAAACGGGCCACCTAGAAGACGGGCCAGCTAGAGGACGGGCCAGCTAGAAAACGGGCCAGCTAAAAAACGGGCCGGCAAGATCCAACTTGTCACGGCAAATTTTGGGGCCACCTAAAAAGGGACGGCAAACGGGCTGGCAATTTTAGGTGGCCCCAAAATTTGCCGTGACAAGTTGGATCTCATTTGTCACGGCTATAGGTGGCTCCCTAGGTGGCCCCAGATTAAGAGTGTAGCAGGAGCGCATTCGGATTGCATCTGGAATTCATGCGCAAGACAAGGAGCGTGGGTCTTGGATGGCCTGAGTTCATCAGGAATCTCATGTGCTCAGTCATGGCTCATCTTTTAGCTGAAACCGGCTGTCTGATCAAGTGCCCCGTCTATCTACTTTAAATTGTATTAGAAAATAAATATCTTCATGCAGCCGCTTCACCACACAGCTAACGCATTTCTTCGAGAAAGAGCCAACGTGTTTCTAGTGCCATCCTCCATTTTGTTTTTGACGATACAAAAAAAAAGCGACACGAATGTGAACACCACATGGAGGTAGAAAAGGTATGATTCATGCTCTCTCACCTAATCCTGGAGGCACTTCCGGACAGAGCGGACGAGTTGTGGAACGCGCTGAAGCCATTCCTAACTTTCGCGTCCTCCATGGGTCACCCTAGAGCACACTGCCGTCGTACACATAATAATAATAATAATAATAATAATAATAATAATAATATAATATATAATAATAATAATAATAATAATAATAATAATAATAATAATAATTTTATTGCAAATGAACAAAACGTATGTTAAGTCAGACCTGCCTAAGCCACATTGGGCTGACTGGCACAGCGTCTTACAGTCAGTGAAACCATGCCGTTTGCAGAAGGAAACATGTAAAATAAAATCCACAGAAAGAAATTAGAATAACAAAAGCAAACTAGTGATTACATTACGAACTAAAATTTCTCAGGGCTTTCTTGAGCTTGTATTTTGTTCTTAAATTTAGAATACTAGAAGGTAGTTTGTTCATAAATGTTGGTACATAGTAGCTCCGAGCTCTTTTTCCAAATCGTGTCGAACATCGAGGTATCCGGTAACGCTCTTTGGGTCTAAGAATACGTGAAGGTACATATGGAACCTTAAACTGACTATACCAAAACTGCCTATGAACAACAGTTTCCATCAATAGCGGCTTAAAATCAGGCAAATGCAGTGCTTTAAACAGGTCGATTTCCTTACCAAGGCATAAATCATAGGAAATGTTTTTTTAACAAAGAACGCAGAATCGAATTAATTCTAATTTGCCAACGCAGAGCACAATGATCATTACATGGTAATACCGTAACGGAGCACACTGTAGACAAGAGCATGTACAGCAATATTTCGAACGGAGAGTGGCATAAAATATCTTGTGTTGTATAGCAAACAGGACACTGCACGAATTTTCTTACACACATGAGCAAGATGAGTGTTCCGGGTTAGGTCACTGTACACCAGGGGGTGCTATTCTGGTCACAAACGGTCACGTTCGTGTTTCTCGAAAACTCCTCCCCCTACGAACCGCGCGCTCCTATTGGCCACAGCCCGCGTGATAATTCCACATGGTTCCCATGGGAACGTTCGCGAAACACGAAAGCAACCGTTTGCCGTAACAGTCGCTCTTCGAGTTCGGTCCGTGACGACAAAGTGACGTACGACCACGTCCGACCTTACGTATCACATAGCGGAAGTCGCGTAACTAGATTAACTGCGGTAATACTCGGCATACCCTGCTTTCTGTTTCACTATGAGTGCGAGCTAGTACAGGTGTAGGAGCTACAAGAACGCGCTCCGGGCTTTGAACGTCCCTGTCGAGCAGGCGCGCTTGCGCAGTGTAAGCCAACATCCGTGCAAGCATCGTTCGGGGTGATGTGCTCGCGCTTTTAACTTCTGTTTTTATTGCACGAGGAGGAACAAGCTTTGGGCAGGATTCTAAAGCGTAGAAAACGGCGGCGATGCTTGTTGCTCAACGATGGCTCGACCAACGCGTACAATGACGGGTTTTCCGCGAGCACCCGGTTGCCTCCGCGATGCACGACGACTGTTTCTGACGACAATACCGCTTGTCGAAAAGCACCGTGTGATCGCAGTGTGACCAGCTGCGCGACGAGAGACATCGACGATGAGAGATGGTGACCGTCGAGCAGCAGCTACTAATTGAATCGCACTGAGATTTTTCGCAACGGGGAACTACAAGGGCGCGGTTGCCACCGATGATCACATAACTAATGCCCAGTGGATGGTGATCAGAGCCGTGACGGCCGTCGCGAGTGTCACTGTCAACCGGCTGGGAAGAGACGGCTGGGTCGACAAAACCCCGGACCGAGGCAGCTGAGGCATGAGCGAAAGAAGGCTTTCGTCGCCACCATGACAAGCACACCGACGTCGTGGGGTGCGTTGACTGAACCTAGAATCTAACTGAACCTTCGTCACCATCATCATCGGTCTGAAGGAGACCGTCACCGTTCTGAAGGACTCCAACACTTTGCCGCAAACATTACTTTGCCATTAACAACATGGTGGTAAGATGACGTCAAAACTTCAGGGTTTCTACAGCTTCGGAGTTAGTGCACGCTTAGTACCTATGTATACAGTTGACCATTTGATGCGGTTTGTAGCGACTGTCACTCACGCAATAAAATCTGGATGGGTTGCTGATGGCATTTTACTATATCAATTAGATATTTTACCTTTTCACGCCAAGCTTCTGGAATTGAATTTCAGTCATCGGACGGTCATAAGAAACACTGTTCGATGCCCTGCAATGAACTACGAACAGGTGTGTCCTAAAATGAATCGTTAGTTATTTAGACAGCAGGAGTTTAGTCTGACAGAGTATGGTAACATTGTTACCCACTGTTGACGAGAAATTTAGGCAGTGCAACCTTGTGGATGGTTTTCATCTCCATGACCCCCAAAAAAACAAGAAAGATACAATTGTCCTACATTCAACACACGTGTGTTTAGTGTAAAGGATATGATACCAATTAAATAGATTGTCGTTTCAAAAGTGATAGTAACTCATTGAAATTAAAGAGTAGTGTGAACTGGATTTTTGGAAATTTGCCTGTGATGCAGAGCAAATACGCACTGTTGACTTATCACCATCAAGCATAAACTACAAGCGGAAGCAGAGTAGATGTGCGAAGGAAAAGCGATCATATGTACTAAAGAAAGAACTGCTACGTAACGTGAAGAATCATCAGCAACTATCTTGCCATTGTGGTACGAGCTCAATGGGTATGCACATGCTTATGGCAGCCTGTGAATGTAGGATGCTCCCCTTATGGTATTATCCAGTGGCGAAGCCAGGGGTGGGGGGCGAGGAGGAGGCTAATGGGGCTTCGCCCCCTCCCCTCCCCAAATCCGGCGGGCCCTAGAATATACACACACATTTTGACACCATCCCCCCCGCACCCCAAGTCATGAACATCCCAGCCACCCCAACCCCCTCCACCCTCACCCCCTCAAAAGGTCCTGGCTACGCCACTACAATCAACAGCACTCAATAGATAGTCAACATTATCAAGGTAAGCGAAATTTCCTTTATTTTATGCACCATGTAGGCAGTGTTTCTGTCTTCGTATGCATGCAGGCAAAGCACACACTGTAGGAAACACTTGTGTGGAGGTTGCGTTCGCAGTGCAGTCCCCGTCAAACTTTCAAGGCGTTAACAAATTCCACAAATTAAATTTTCAACGAAATGCGTTAGTTTTGCAAAACGCTGGCAAACTTACATTGAGTTTTACATAATTCACCTTTGTTGTCCGATGAATCAGCAGTCAGCGCTAGACAAACCTCAATGAGCTTGTCGTTTGTTTTCTTGCCGTTGGGGCGATCGGCGATCACTGGCGGTCGTGGCGGCGGCACAATTCTTTCTCAGACCGTTGGCTGTTGCCTCCGTGCTCGCGGAAGCGTTGGTCACTTTCTGTCAAGGTGATGTTTTGAACCTTGACGCATGGCAACGCTTAATGAAGGTCTATTACCGTCTTCATAATCTCAGCAAGGCTGCCGTTACGAGCCACAACAACACCACCACTTTCAAGCTTCATAACATCGGCACAAATAGAAGCCATGTCTTGCATCTCGTCAAGTGTTAAATCAGAGAGGTTGAACGCCAGCTCACTGTGCTCTTCGACCCGGTCCTGCCGAACGAATCGGCTCATCCAACAGCACGAAAGCATTCCTGTGCGCGTTCATCGAGTTACCGATCGCATGTCAAACCCCCGCCGCGGTCGATCCGACGAGCATCGCGGCCATGTTCTTTCGTGTTCATCACGCCAAGGGTACGGTTGTCGAGTTAAAACAATGCATATACTCCCGTGCATTCTTGTTCTTACGTCATTTTGTCGTCACAACCCGAACTCGAAAAGCGACTGTTAGCGGCAAATAGAGGCTTTCTAGTTTCACGAACGTTCCCATGGCAAAGACGTTGCATCGTCACGCTTAGTGAAGCCAATGGGATAGCGAGGTACCTATGTAGGGACGTGTAAAAACGTAAAAGCCGTTTTCTGTTTTTTTTTTTCGCACGAGCTTTTCTACAAATAAAAAGTAAGTAAAAAAGACTGCCCGAAATTATGCGGTCGCGTCCATTTATTGAGCGCCGAAAGAAAAAAACATGGCTTATGGGGACTACCGTCGTAATCACTGCAGTGAGCAAAGGGAGCAAAGCATTATTAAAACTGCCCGAACAAAGTTTCCTGCATCATCCACAGTATATTCACAACCGATGCACTCTGCGTCGATCTCACGACTTGTCCTAAATTACCAAAGAGTCGTCGTCAGCGCTGTATCCAGTTGGAGTCTCTTTCACAGGCAAACAGGACATTTCATTTGCAGCTTATGTTCACGACAGCTTCACAAAAGATGATCGGTGTCGCAGCGTACCTTCACATAATATTTTCTTCTCGTAATGCCATCCGTATCGTGCAGAAACAGGGAAAGCAACGACACAAATGAGGCACAAACACAAAATCGTAACCACGGTTTTCGCCATGTTTGTTTTGAAAGGCCGTAGCGAAATACTTCGAGAAAACAAGTTGAGATATCTTAGCTAAATTTACTTTACGTCATAGTTATTGGAATAATTTTCGTATTTTATAAATGATAATATTTTTTTCTCTGTTTCCTTTCATTTTCCGGAAGGTAGCCTTTTCTCCGTTAATCGCTCGTTCTAACTCCCGGAGGAAAGAAAGAGAACAAAAAGAACAGGGGGAAATGCGGGGATTTCTGCGCCCCAACTACGTGGACACGTCATCGTGACGTAGGGGGATCGTCAGATTCTAGCTGGCCGCGTGCGTGAACCCGAACGTTGGGGCGGAGCCTCAAACAAAAATCATTCTAGATTGAGGCTCTTCCCCTTCTTTCTCGATACGTCACAACTCGAAAGGTTCCCGTTTGCGACCAGAATAGCACCCCAGCTAGGAGCACGTGGAGCGAAAGCTCGCGCAAAAGGAACCAGCAATCCTGGGTTCAATCCGCACCTCTTCCCGTTTCGATCTGGATGAACATCGTATCGGCGTGCGGTCGTGTATCACTACTGCGTTGCACGTTAAAGACCCCGCGCTAGCGGTTGTGGGTACTGCACTGGCTAAATTTCTCATCTACAGCTGGGAGACTCGTCGGCCCTTGAGGCAGACCAAATTCTAGGCTGTATAAGCATACACACACCCCAATGTTTCTCTGGAGACATAGGCTGTTTTCAGCGCACGCGATCAGCGCATTCAGAAAACTAAAACAAGAGCAGGCCCACGAGGCCTCCTGGTGCCTCTCATTTGCACGTGCTCACCAAAGCTTTGACAAAGTTGGAGCCCTCCAGAAGTTACGCTAACCTTGACAACACAGAACAAGTTAGTTCTGAACACGTCGACGCGTGCACCGCCGAAACGTGCCCCACATGTCTTACACTTCGTTTCACGATCAGTGCGAGCGAAATCAATGTGAGGTCGATGTTGACACTTCACGAGCTCTCCTTCGCACGCATTTATGGTTAAAGAGAGAATAAAGAGTCATAGAACAAAGGAATTATCGCCACATATTTTCTGTTGTGTAATAAAATGGCAAGGTACATCTGTGTTTTGACCGCTTACGCTAAGCCTATTTCGTGTTTACAAATTCTGATAAGCATGAATCCACGTGGAACATATCCAAACGCGGATTAAAATCCGGCTTGCTTAATTTTGAGACGCAAATAAAAATATAGATAATTATTTACATTCGCGGTATCCCTTATTTTGTTTAGATTCCTTACGTTGTACGCATCAGTGGCATTTAATGCGATCACTGATCAGTGAAAGCGATGTTCCGTGGAATAAACTTCTTTTTTTATGTACCTGATAACTAGCGCCACCTGCACAGAAAACGTTTTTGCTTGACGCGACGCGTGGCCAAGGCTTTCGTAACTCTGTGGTGCAGACCGCATTCCACGTGTGGCGGCGGTGTCAGGTGGCGATCGGGTCAGATGGATCGTTCCCACTTTAAATAACTACTAAAAATCAGTTTCCCATACCGCGACACTAAGTTTTGACGTAGGTGCAGCTAGAGCAGTCTTGCCTCTTCTTGAACTTAGAAATACCAGCCAACAACTAAGCCTTTCTCGTGTCGAAGTTTCGCGTGTCGCGTTTCATTTGAAAAACTAAAGGCTTAGCACATGTCGGTTTTAGAAAGCATTTTTTGCTTGAGGCTTCTGAGGCATGTTCACTTTCGCGAATAAAAGCCACCACCAGGCTGCAATTCCGTAGCATGTGTAACTGATTTTTGTTATTTATTTAAAGTTGGGACGATCAATTTGCCTCAAGCACCGGGTCATTCTTTTCAGTCTGGAGAGAACGCGGGGTCTGGCCGAATGGAAAATTGAACGCGCGTCTTCAACGTCGCTGCAAGGTACGCAGATTTAGTTAAAGCAGCATTTTTTTCACATTATTTTTTTTTTAAGCGCCATAATTTTTTTTTAAGGGCCGACTGATTTGCGATTAGTTGATTTGTTCTGGAATAAACACCGGCCTCTGGAATTTGATGAAATCTGTTCTAGTTGTCTTTTCTAATTTACACATGCAGTGCAACGGTTTATTGTTTTTGGCGTTTTTGTGAAATCAGACATGGTGCTGTTTTACGGACCTTGCTTGCGGTTGCGATGCACTGTCGTCACGGGCGTGTCAATAAAGCCCGACGATCGCGTCACGCCGACAAGCGCAATATTCTTAAAAAGAAAAGGAGGAAACGGGTCCTGGCCAAAGTTCTAAGCACAGAAACTCGAGGACGAAGTTAAGTCACGGGCTATGTGGTAATGAATGAAATGAAATTATATGAATTTAAGCGTAAGGTAAAAACGCATTTTAACTTTATGTAAGTAAAAGTGGCCGTATCGAGTACTTCAGGTTCCGACGAAAAGCAAGCTCCAGCCAAAAGATAATGAACGACGGTAATTGTCCGTCGTTCCTTGGCGCGCTGAATCTTGCAAAAATAAACGTCACCCGAAACCACTCCCGCGCAGTTCCGTGGAATCCTGGGGCCAGTGATTACAGTGAAGCGTCACAAAATCCTTAAATATTGGTAGCCGCCTGTCTACCCTGGTCGGCTCGGACCAAGGCAATACAAGGAACGCTAATGAAATCAATTCCCTGGCAGTTACGGAGAATCCCGGGGCCAATGAACACACGGAAGCGCCACTAAGACTTCAATGTTGGTGGCCGCCTGTCTACCCTGGTCGGCTCGGACCAACAAAATACAAGGAACGCCAAGGAAATCACTTCCCTGGCACTTCCGTAGAATCCTGGGGCCAATGAACACACTGAAGCGGCAATGTTGGCTGCCGCCTGTTTACTCTGGTCTGCTCGGACCAAGAAAAGTCGAGGAACGCCAAGGAAATCCCTTCCCTGGCAGTTCCGTGGCATACCGGTGCCCGGGAAATACAGTGAGACGCCAGGCTGGCTGTTCACCGAATTCCCTGGGCGGTCCCGGTCCAGTCTACTGCGGCCAAGGCCCAATCCTGGCTCCAGCTAGCCCAAGCAAGTGTGCTGCCTGGGATATAGCGGTTGGGACATATGGGCGCAGTGGGGAATAAACCAACAATAAAAGTGGACGACTTCAAGAGACTCTCGAGGTTTTGTTGCTGTAGGTGGTCGGGGGAAACTGCGAATTACTGCCACCTTGTCAGGAAGCGGTTGGATTTAACGAGAGTTTGGGTGATGTCCAAGAAATTCCAGCTGCTTTTCACCGAACTCACACTTCGTCGCATTTACAACCAGGCAATACGTTGTCAGTCATGTGAACAGTTGCCGAAGGTGTCTGGCATGCTCTTCAGGCGTGGTGTTGAAAATCAGGATGTCGTCCAGATATGCGAAGCAGAAGGACGTCCCACGCAGCACTCGGTCTATGAACCGCTGGAAGGTTTAAACTGCGTTGCGAAGGCCGAAAGGCATTCGCACGAACACGTACAATCCAAACGGAGTTGAGAGTGCAGTCTTTGGAATGTCTTAGGGTGCGATGGGAATCTGGTAGCATGTTTTAACGAGGTCTATTTTACTGAAGATCGTAGCACCCTGAAGTAATCCACCAAAATCTTGAAGATGGAGTATAAGGTAGCGGTCGGTAACCGTAGCCTGGTTGAGGGCCCGATAATCCCCACATGGTCGCCAGTCGCCCCTCTTCTTCGGCACAATGTGTAGAGCTGAGGACCAGGAACTCAAAAATGGACGCACATATGTGAGTTCAAGCATATGGTCAAACTCCTGTTTGGCAATGTGAAGTCGGTCTGGTGGTAGGCGACGTGGGCGTGCAAAGACAAGGGGGCCTGTGGTCTTAATGTGGTGGGTAATATTCTGTTGAACCGACCGTTGAAACGGGTTTGGCCCAAACACAGAGGGAAATTCGTCCGCGATGCTTTTCCACTTTGAGTCCGTCTCCGCACGTGGAAGAAAATGACTCAGGGGTGGTGTCTTGGATACGAACACTTGGACGCGAAGTTGCGCGTCCGTATCGATTAGTTGCTAGTGCCGTAAATCTACAAATCGACGGTGAGACCGAGTCTTTTTGTGAAATCCGCCCCGATGATGGCCCGCCTAACGTCAGCGATTATGAAGATCCAACGAAATGTCCGCTGGAGACCGATGTTCAAAGTCAGTGACTTTTCTCCATAGGTTTTTATTCTGGATCCATCCACCGCTTGCAGCGGGGGAGTTTCTTTCAATATTGGCGATCCTCTGATGTAGGAGGGACTACACTGACTTCGGCGCCAGCCCACACAAAAATAGTCTATGGTCGTCTATGAAAAATTTGTGGCAGGCTATCACCCCCTATGGCCTTCTACGCTGTAAAAAATGGACCGTGAAAATTACGGTCAGTTGACCGGAAATCTGGCTGCCAAGAACTTCTCGTCATTTATACGGCAGACCGTAAATTCAAATTTACTGTCTGAACGTCATCTCCCAGTGAAATAAACGGTCACAGTAAAAAAGATACCGTTAATTTTACGGGCAATAGTGAACAGACCGTAAACGAGATTTACTGACTGCAGCTAAAATCACGGCATGGTGGCAGTTTATGTGCCGGTCAACTGACCGCTAATATACTGGTCACCGTAGAAATGTTCACCGTTTCATTCACTGCCGGTTGACCATTGTAAGAAGTAAATTGAAGGTGCAAAATGCTGCCACAATGAAGCGCACAGCACTTCGTACAACACGTCAAAAAGATTGCAGAATTCAACAAACTTAAGCATTGTCAAATTCGATAACCTTCCCACCGCACAGTACGACATGCTTCGCGTTTCACTGCACATGTTTTGCTGCTTCGATTTACTTCCTACTACTGGTCAACAGACAATGAATGGAACAGTGAGTCATGTAGTCTCTTAGGTTAGCCATTTGGGCCTGTAAAATCTGTGGCATGCTGTATATTGTAATCGGAGTAGTCTTCATGCCTGCAATGTGATTGTTGTGTATGTACATGCAAATGCAGTTAAGTCAGAACACTGCATAAATAATGTGTAGGATAGAAGTAGAAACAACAGGTTTATTTACTTGGATGGAGAGACCCCAGGCCCATCCACCCTTTGATCTGCAAAAGAGATAAACCATTTATCAATATAACATATATGAACGTACCAAAAAATAGGCAATTTAGTAGATATGTCATATAATGTAAGCCACGCTTTATTCGCTGTGCAAAGAAACCGATAGTGCTTACAATGTTTGAAAAACGTTCAACCTTTCCACTCTCGTGAAGAAGGAAGACCAGCAGAGCTGTACTCGATACACTCTGTGCTTCTTCTTCGTCATCGTCTGTTTTCCACGCTGTTTTCTACGATGAATTCCGACCTACGCACCGAACAATCCATTCTTCTATTATAGCTGAAGAGGTTGCCGCCATCTACGAGCGACGGCGGAAACCATACTGGTTGTGTGCTTCCCGTCATCGCTTATAGATGGTGGTAGCTTTCCAGGTAGGTTCGTGTCGACATACACGGACACGATCCTGAGGAACCTCGCCCTTAACAGCTCCACTGTAAAAACGTTTTGTGAAAACTGAATACTATAACTTAGCTTCTGCTAATCAAGTCAAACTTCATTATATCTCAGTAGCTATATATACATGTATTCTGGTGTTCCCAAATACCATTTCAGTATAATGTGGTGGGTGTAACAGCTTCAAAAAACGAGGACAATGAAAGGAACAGGCACGACAGGACAACAGCTGTACTCGCAATTGAAAAATTCTATTGAAAAGGAAAAGAGAACACATACGTCAGTACCAGATAACACAATGTGTAATCAAACAATACGCCCTCCACGGGGCCCATGTCATCAAAATAGGTTCACTAGATAGCCACAACCCATGCCAGTCAAGGTCTGGCACAAAAAGGTCAGCTCCTCATCACATAAGGCAACCGACGGCTCACTCACACATCTTCCTCCGAGACACTAAATATAAAAAGCCTCGATAATTTCGCAGGTGGACTTCTCTATGCCTTCCTTCAACCATCACCTGGTCAAAGGCGGGCTGACACGTGTAGTCTCTGCAATGCAAAGGGAGGAGTCCCCTCACCGTGGTCCTCAGCGAGTAAGCATGCTCCCGGAGCCTATCATTAAGGCACCCCTGTCTGGTCTATGTAGGATTTTCCACATCACAGGTGTATCTTGTACACCACACTCGAGCCACACAGCACAAAAGGTTTTGCGTGCCTTTTGGTACATTTTGCCTTCACCCGATTACCGACTCTTGCGCCCACCCTTGCAAAAACTTGGCTCATTTTGTGGGGGGCCGAGAACACTACTGGGACTCCATATCGGCCTCCAGCTTGTTTAAGGTTGTGGGAGACATGGTGGATGTAGGAAACCACCACCTTTCGTTTTTTATTTAAGTCGGCCCTCACCCTCTCTGTCCCTTTTGCCTTCTTCAGAAGGGCACATGCCACCTCCGTTAAAAGCGCTGACAGGAACCCCGACGCCCTCATACTCTTAACCTGCGCTAAAATACTGCCATTCATTCTTGTGAACACTAGACTTCCTGTGAGCTGAGCCGAGACAAGAAACTGCTATGCCCCTCTTCACCAGCTTGGGGTGGGATGATTTGCAGCCCAAAATCGCCTTTCTCGACCGCGGACTGAAGGACCAGCATACCTGTGTGTCCTTGAGACACAGCGCCAGGTCCAGAAACTGGAGAACCATATCCTTCGGTTTTTCAAATGTAAACCTAACTCCCCCCCCCACTCTGACAGAAAGCACATAAGACATAAGCCCACGTGCTGTGTGTCTCAAAGACACAGAGGTATACTGGTCCTTTAGTTCGCGGTCAAGGAAGGCGATTTTGGACTACAGGTCATCCCACTCCAAGCTGGTGAAGACGGGCATAGCAGTTTCCTGGCTCGGCTCTGCTCTCGGGAAGTCATGTGTTCATATGGTGAATGACAGTTTCTTAGCGCAGGTTAAAAAACTGAGGGCATCGGGGTTCCTGTCAACACTTTTAACGGAGGTAACAAGTGCCCTTCTGAACAACGCAAGAGGAATAGAGAGGGTGAGGGCAGACTTAAATAAAAAGCGAAAGGTGGTGGGTTCCTACATCCACCGTGTCTCCCACAACCTTAAACAATTTGGAGGCCGGTATGGATAGTCCCAGTAATGTTCTCGCCCTCGCTCCACCCCCCCCCCGCCCCCCCCCCCCCGCCCCCCCCCAAAAAAAAATGAGCCAGATTTGTGCAAGGGCTTAGTGCAAGAGGCGATAATCGGGTGAAGGCGAATTGTACCAAAAGGCACGCAAAACCTTTTCTGTCATGCGTCTGGAGTGTGGTGTGCAAGATACCCGTCATGTGGAAAATTCTACAAAGGTCACACGGGGAAGTGCCTTACCGATAGGCTCCAGGAGCATGCTTATTCGCTGAGGGCCACGGCGAGGTGGGGGGGGGTGCTCCTCTCTTTGCATTGCAGAGACTGCACGTGTCAACCGGCCTTTGACGAGGTGACGGTTGAAGGGACGCATAGGGAGAGCGCCACCGGCAAAATTATTGAGGCTTTTTATATTTTGTGCCTCGGAGAAAGATGCGTGAGTGAGCCGTCGGTTGCCTTATGTGATACGTCGCTGTCCTTTTTGCGCCAGGTCATGACTGGCATGGGTGGTGTCTAGTGAACCTATTTTGATGACACGGGCCTCGTGGAGGGCGTATTGTTTGATTACACAATGTGCTATGTGGTGCTGACATTTGTGTTCTCTTTTTCTTTTCAAATAAAACCTTTCAGTTGCGAGTACAGCTGTTGTCCTGTCGTGTCTGTTCTTTTTATTGTCCTCATTTTTTGAAACTGTTCCAGTACATTTCAGTATCCCTGCACAGCCCCGATATACTTAGGCAAATGAATGAGAGGATATGGACAAAGTTTGGCAAAGATTGCTGCCCTAAAATAGAGCTATTCGATGGGAAATCCTAATATTGACTTACTAGACATTTTTCAACTTAAGAGCGGAGCAAGTTTGTTTTCAAGATCAGCGGTCTATACATTAATTACAGAGCTCACACAGAAGTTTACTCCTATGGTTCTACTAGTTAAGCTGGTTGTCTTTAAATAGAGTTACCCATTTGGGCAGTGATGCTGTTCTAACATAGAACTAGACTTTCCCCATCATCACAGTATGCAATGCTCTTGCCCCTGTAAGAGATGTGAATAGTCAGAGCGAGCTGGAAACTTCAGGCTTAGCTTGCAATACAATCTATATGCGCTGTGCCAGGTGTCGCTGCAGATCAACATATGGTGACAGCAGTGTGCTCAGCACTTCAATTTGAGATATTCAAAATAAATTTGGACAGCTTGGGATGCAGCAGCCACTTACATACTTCTCATATCATTGGCCTATATTTGCCATGTATAAGATCCATTATATCTACAATAAACCGTCATTTCTCCTAAAATATATGACAACATGCTAACCATGTCTCATTTCAAGCATCACATAGACATTGTTATATGTAACTAGTATAGGCAGCGTAGTAAAGCTATGCTCGAGTTATAAGTGAAGCTAGGCTAGGTTATGTTTTAACACAATAGCGTTAAGGCTCCCGTGCAGCAAAAGATCCAACGACCAGCGTCGGCATGTCGAGAAAATCCCAGAATGTCTTGCGTGCATAGGGAATCTCATGCAGTTCCATGACCCCTTGTGCATGCAAGGAATTATAGGATTGTCCTCCCCACTGCTCCCATCTCCTTCCCCACTGCTGCCCTCCCTGCCTCTGCCCCTGCCCTCCCCAGCCCTCCTCCTCCTCCACCCCCTGCCCTCATGTATCGCGTCATACGCTAAGGCTGAGCATAAGTGTCCCCCCAATTGTTTTTTTTCACAAAAGCAGCTGGGTACTTAATTATTGCCATACTCACCAAATTAAGACCCAAGTGCCATTGCTTGTAGCTGCTCAAATCTTCCTGGTGCCAAGACCTTGTGTTGAATGAGCCCAAGCCCCATGTTGCATGCCTTGTTCCCACGTGGGATGAACGACCTTATGACTGCACACTTGATTCAAACAGAACACAATTAGTTGAAAACCGCAGACTGAAATAAATCAAGGAAAGTAACTCCAAGCTACTGCTGAAGTGATATGAACAGCAAGTCATTTCGGAGCACCTTCAGGACCAGCCGAAAATCTATTTTCAAGCAGCAAAAGAAACTTTTGGAGCACGAACGCACACTTCATTCTTATTTATTCCATTGTGAATACTACATTAAGATTCATCTGTTCGCCTGTCATAACTAGAAGACAATGCCTGCTTTCCTTTCCCACCCCTGCATTACCATCAGTAGTGTCGAAGTTCAAGAACAAAAATTCTGTAATTTAGTTATGCACATCAATTGCATTTAACATAAAGATTTTTATGTTTATTGTAACATGTAAATGTAACTAGTAATATATCAGTTCAAGAAATATTACTACTTGATATGTCCGCACTGTTATTGACAGTGCTAACATCTCCATCATTTAATCCCTGCATTAAATAATATATATGTCCAATTTTGTGGGCCGTTCGAGTGCATGAACGTTTTTGGAAGACCCGTACTGGCAAACCACTGTTATTTTTTAAATTCTACAGCAACTTAGAATTTACAGATCAGCATTTCACAACTTCCCTGGCTATTCAAAGACCTGTGGACCATATGTTCAAATGAGAACTTTCCCCTCCAAGCATGTGGCTCTGCTACATCGAAACAAGACATGTAAAGTTGCAGTGTGAAACCTGTGGTTATCACCTCTCTGTGGTGCACAAGTGTATGGTGAAAAGTGCACCCAATGGAGCTGGCTAACTGACTAGATTGGACAGACCATGCATAATGCCAAGAATGACCAAACTTGAAAGCACGGAAGCAATTTTCCAAAAGTAAAATTGTATAGTATATTGCCCAAGAGCAGCAATAAGTTTTGATAATTTGCTCAAGCCCATCGTGATGGTCCAGCAATGAAGCAGGGTCTGATCAATTGGTTTCTATATTGATGAGATGAATTAACTTGTGGTGTAATGTAGGCATGAGCAGCATCCCAGCAATGAAAGAAAACATTTAGGCAAGCTTGATCATGCTCACAAATACTACGAAAGCTCAGAATGTATTGGGCTCACTCAGACGCATGCTGTGTGTGTTCATGGACAATAGATAATGGTCATGTGACCATCTGACTATGATTGGTTCACTATTTGCAGCATAGTCAAGTGACCACACACTGATGACGGTTATGTAATCCTGCGAACAATGTGATCACCATTGGCCCGCTATTCCCAGCATGGTGACAAGCTGGATGGCACCCCGCGAACAGTGGTGCACAAAATGAGAGCTAAAGACGAACACAGGGAGGAGGAGACAGGACAGAGCACTACTAACAACTGACGTTTTATGGGAGGATAGAGGAAGACAAAGATAAAGTTTAGACTAAAATCACAGAAAGGACAGAAGAAAGAAAAATAGAGTAGAAGTAAGAAAAAGTCAAATTAGAGAGAAATTGATCACGATAATAAAAATAACAATGAAAAGTTTTAAGTGATAAGCTGGTGGAAAATAAAAATAAAATAAAAATTAAGGCAAAGGAAAGGCGTCTTTAGTGCTAATTTTGTGTACTATGCTAATTTTGTGTACCAACTAGGCCATCAAAATATTTTGGAACAATGGTGACTAGACGCCATGGATCATGGCTAAATGACCATTTACTCGCTATTTGCAGCTGTCAGTATGACATGTCAGTCAGTCCAGAGTGCTAGTCACTGGCTTTTGCCACGAAACTCGACTCACAGAGCACATTGTTGAAACCTAACATCCCCTTTTAACAGCATTGAAGAATTCATGCAACCTTATCCGAATGCTTCACTGGTTATAAGCTCACTCGCCAGAATCAACGAAGAACCATTATAGTAAACTTCAACACACATCCCTTCCCGGACAGGTAATAAATGCAAATTCGCCTTCAATACTTCACGAACTAACCTTTCCAGGTACCTGTCTACAACTGGAAATTTTGCTCTAAAAGAAGCCATGTGATATTATTGCCTTGCTATCCAGCAGAGATAATTTGACGAAGTTGCCAATTCACAAGAAGTACTAATCAGGTGCTGAATTGTAGATATTTTTTGCAAAAAATGAAGTGAAAACTCTTTTTTTTTGAAATGGCAGGCGAACACACTATATTAAGTGAGTAATTCTCGTAGTTTGCCAAGACAGTGCTCTGTTACAAAACCCTCACATACTCCTCAATAATGATAAATGTATACCTGCAACTATCTATCCCTAAGAATTATTCTTACTGTCCTGTGACAGACAGTGGATTCTTATGCTCATTTAATTGTTTCACCTTCTGCTTCTCTTTGAAATGAGCCTCTTGTCTAGTTCCCATTCATAAAGTAAACAATGTAGCGAATCATACTTACAGCCTCACACATTCTTCTCCAGCTCTGCTATTTTCTTGACCAGGTAAAGTACTTTCTTGTTCACTTCTTATTTGGGCTGCTTGGCTCTCGTGCCACGGTCAGCGTTCATGCTCAGAAAACCTCTGCAATAAACATAAGTGCCATTAAAGAAACATTTCATTCAAGTTGGTAACCTAAAAAGATGATCAATTTAGTCAACATGATCGAAGGAAGAGACTAGAAGAAAGTCAAATAACGAGTAGAGACAATATCAGGAGAGGCCAAACTGCGGCTTGCGAGCTACGTGCAGCTCTTTATGCACCCCTAGTGTAGCTCTCCTAACCTGAGAACCCTCAAGTTAGAACAGGTGGGACCACGGACTAAGCTTGTATACGAAAACATTAGTGAGAAGAGGGTGCCAATTTAAAATATGCAAAATTGCTGGTGTCTAGAATGACATGTAATGGTCAGAAGGGGCAAATCAGTTGGAAAGATCAGCTCATTTTTAAATTTGCTTATTTCTTTCCCCTTCACATGCCAGGTTGAGGCAGCGTTAGATTTGAGCGCAAATATTTCCCTAAAATTCATTTCTGAGCTGCCTGACCTTTGTTATTACAATGCAGTCCAGCTGCCTAATGAAACACCAATACCACTGGTCTACATGCACGTGCAATTGAAATGGTTCGATTGACTGCGAGAGTAGATAAAAAGGTTTTTTACTCTTGTCTCGAGCTCGCGTGTGCAGTGCCTCGCGGCAAAGCACGTGCACTCCGTTCTATGGCCTCTGCTCGGGTGCAATTTTAATAAAAAGTACAGCATTTATGCAGGATGTAGATGCTATAGCTGATTGGAGTTGGCAGAAGCAATTGCGACAGCTTTCCCACCAATGAGATATGTAAGCTTCTATCTAACAAATTAGAGGGGTAATGTAAGGTATCAATTGTGGCTGCATGTCTTTCATGACAATAAATGTGCAAGGTGCTTGCTTAATTTCAATATACCTATTGCTATATTTCCCAAGCATCAAGGATAATGCAGGGATTGGTGTTCCATGCGCCGCACGTGGTGGCCTCAGCAGTAGTAAACTTTCTAAAGCAAATACCTAAAACAAATGGCATCTTGCACGCGCGTTTGTCAACGCTTTATTTTGATTATTTACCTCGAATCTTTTATACGGGGAATGCGTGCGCGTGTGGCGCGTGGAACACCAGTCCCTGCATTCTCCTTGATGCTTGGGTAATATAGCAAATGGTCTATAGAAACAGTAAACTTGGAAATGATATAGATAAAAAGTATGGAGTCCCACTAGCCATCCACATACATCTACCAAAATCACAGAACAGGAAATTACCTCTCAAAGAACTCCAGGGTTCATGTCAGGCTCTCAGCGTAGCAGATGTTAAGGCAATAGTGACTTGCGAAGAGTGCAGCACACGCCGTTGGTATGTCTGTATTTTTTCCCCTCAAACTTGAGCCTGCCAGTGTTGCTGAGTGCGTACTCGTGGACAGTCCACAGATCAACCCCTAGAAAAGTTTAAAAAATGAGTAAATAGTAAACATTCAGATAATAAGTAAAGTCGCTGACAAGGCATTGGAACAATGGGGCTGGGTTGCACTTCAACATCGTGGACATTTCAAATAATTCTATAAACAATACGGGGGAAGGGGCCGAGCTTTGTCCCTCGCCCTCTTACTGTCGGTCTTCCCTCCACATTCCACACTACCGACATTACTTGTTGCCGACAGCATAAGAAATCATAGGCTCGATTTGCCTTGCCTCCACTATGAGTGAGCTCGCTTGAGTGTAGGCCAGAGTCAGCAATCCTATTGCAGGAAGGAAGACTGGGCGTGAAGGCAAACACCTCTCCCTCCCCAGTTGCATACAGGGGCGGATGCAGGAATTTCCTGAGGGTGGGAGGGTTCAGGTCTTGGTCAGCGTACCATTAGTTTAGGAGCCCCCTCCTCTTCCTCGCTTCACGCCCTAAATTCTACACATGCAGAAATCAAGAGGGGGTCAGGACATCCGGACACCCCTCTAAATCTGCCCCTGGTTGCATATGACTACCGCATTTGCATGGATACTCACTGTATCTTTACATCTAGCATATACTTGTATTGGAAGCAAGGAAGCCATACGATTTGTCACTTGTAGTGACTTCGGAAATGTGTGTTCTTGCTATGGAATATTCGTTGTGTTTGTAGATTTCATGAATTGTCTGACAGACATGTGAAACACTTCAAATGATTTGTTTCTGAATTAAGCTCCGAGACATGCTTTATATTTAGAGATCTGTGTTTTTCATTTTTTATTGTTCTAAGATTTGCCATACTTTTTTTTGGCTTTTATTTGCAAATAAAGTTTTCAGTTTTATCGGTGAATATTTCTAGAGATGAAAGCTTACCGGGTTTTTTCCTTCGGTGAGTATGCATTGACTAATTCCATTTTTTCAGTGAGGTCAATCCGAAATGCAGTACATTGAACGTGATATTTGAACTATATACACGTGGCAACACTTGCAGATATGACAAACATAACCTAGGGTACCACTTTGGTAGGGACGACGACAAATTCTAAATTGCGAAATTCGCAAGCATAATTATTGGCACTTTACTGCTCCTCACATTTACAGGATTATCAAAACGGTTTTCCACTAGCCAGATAGAAGCTTGAGAGGGTGTTGAAAAAGAAGCAGCTGAAATCAAATGGCTTGACAAACAACGAAAAACTCAAAATCTGGCCTCTAGGAGACAACAGCCAACTTTACGCACAAGGACTGAATAACAAAATGAAAGCAGATTGCATCTACGACAATCCCAAGTACTCCTTAAAAGTGCTTGTGCTAGCATGCGCTAACACAAGCCCTAAATTTAGCGCTAGCGTGCGCTAAAATTGCGTACGTTATTCTAAAACTCCCTAATGACGCGCATACTCGACCAACGAGGTGGAACCCTTTGAAAAAACGCGGCAAACAAACATGGTTGTTCAAGCCGTCGCCTCACTAAAGCGAGAGAAAGGAGCCAAGACCGACAAATCGCGAGAATGTGCATGCATTAATCTTTGGCTGCGTCTCAATCGCTTGTGCTTCCTTCCCGAAAAGGAGCGCGATCGACGATCGCCAGTCGGCCAGAGATGCACTCCGTCAATGTGCACGTGCTCGCGGTTTGTCGGTGTCAGCTCTTCTCAGTTCTCGATCTCGCGGGCCACGGGCATAACTGTTCTCAGATTCGGATCGTGCTTGCCACCTTCGCATTCAAAATGATACTCACGTTACGTTTGTTTACGTCCCGGCCCGCCAAACGTCTCGGGCACTGCACCGCCTCAGCCGCACCGGTGCATTCCCTTCTGTAAACTTCGCTTTCTGTTTTCTTGCTGGGAGAAACAAGACGCGACACGAGCTGCGCGCG
The DNA here is from genome assembly GCA_037355805.1 of Ixodes ricinus. NCBI lineage: Eukaryota > Metazoa > Arthropoda > Arachnida > Ixodida > Ixodidae > Ixodes > Ixodes ricinus. The sequence continues at coordinate 20,767 of JAZHYW010044954.1, read as the reverse complement.
AGACGCGAACCACGCGAATGCGAGAAAAAGGGGCGAGAAAGAAAAGCGAGTGGAAGCGGGAGCAGCCAAGAGTTGCGACAGATGACGCAGGCGCAGAACGAGGTGTTCGCGTGCCCATCACATCACGTGCGCGCCGTGCGTGCGTGTGGAGCGTGGCGCCCAGTTGCTCGCGGTCTTCCGTTTGATTTTTTTCGTCTCTGTGCCTTCTCCCCTTCCCTTTTCACTAGAAAGACAGAGGCAACATACCGTATTTGTTTTTTACGGAGGTCGCGCCGTGAATTCCACGGTCAGGTGGCTGTGTAATTCACGGTCATTTTTTACAGTGTATGGTCGGCCATAGAAGTCGATAAATATCAATACCGCCAGCTATAAAAAACCTATGGTCCTGTGTCTTAAGACTGGAAACCAATAAACTCTTTACCCGCTTGTAGAAAATTCTATGGCCACAAGTCTAAAGACTGGGGACTACTAAATTGTCTTTACCCGCCTATAGAAAACTTCATGGCTGGAGTCTAAAGACATGAAAGCCAATAAATCTTCTTTACCCGCCTCTAGAAAATTTCCTCGACCCGAGTCTAAAGACTGGGAATCAATAAATTTTCTTTACCCGTCCACTGAAAATTTTATGGCAACGAGTCTAAAAATTCCTCCTCCATGCTCGCGGCGGCAGCGGCGGTCACCTAAACGATCTACGAAAACTCTCAACACGGGCTTTTGAACTTTCTGACTTGGGCAAATTGATGTTTTCAAGCGTTCGCATTATATCACCGAAGAGAGTCTCACTTTTGTCGTCTGCAGTGATACCCAAGTCATGATTCGTGGGTCTTTATCACTCCCGGCACCTACTTTTTATACGAAAAAAGCTCCAGGTTAGAAAATTGAAACAACACTAAATTTCTGTAATACCGGTGACAAAGCATGACACAAGTTATGTTCTCTGCTGTTGCACGAGTCTTGAAAACCAGTAATATTGTTTGCTATAAAAATTCATTGAAATACTTGTGCCACAATTAAAATTAATTATTACACCACGAAATCTGAAAATAGATTACACTGCAATCAAGCAATAGCTTGATTGCAATGTTCACCACCACTATACTGCATTTCAACTCTACTTTGTTTCAACACAATTTATGAAACTTATTAAAAACATAATTAATAAATTTTATTTACTTAGCCTAATAATATAGATTTCCTATTAAAGACAATCGAATAATGTATTAGGTACGAGTAATATTTGGTCCGCCTCTCTGGGTTTTTGGGAGAAATGATGGGTCACCGGCAAAGTCGGATTCAAAAATTAGACTGCCATATATACAGCTAGTGTGAACATAGCATATGCGTGTAGGGGTGGGGGTCCGGTGTCGCTGCGTTCTTGTTGTTGTGTGCGGTAGTGTTCTGCCTTCTTGTGTTCTGTGAATTTTGTGTGTTCAGAGATGTATGTATAGTATATCTACCATGTAGCGTTCACAGGTGGGGGAACTTTAAGTAAATTTTTTTCAGAGTCTGCTCGCTAAAGAGAGCCATAGGGTAAGTCATAGAGAAGTCTTTAGCCAACCATTAGAAAAGCTAAAGAGCGCTATGGCTGGACAGCGATAGGGCCATAGACAAAGCTAAAGAGGCCCATAAGGGCGACCATAAAAATGCTAAAGACAGCCATAGAAAATTCTTTAGATAATTAGGCCAAATAGCTAAAGCCGACCATAGAAAGAATTTTTTATAGCCGACCATAGGACTTTTTTGTATGGGTGTGTCTACTAAGTAACGCACTTTGGTTGAACGATCGGTCACGTAAAACGGGCGGCTTGATGATGTAGGGCTCTCGACGTTTGCCGCCTTCAGCGAGTGCCCATTCCGTTTTCCGAAAGGGTGGATGGCTGTCGGTACTGGCGAGAAGCGTTCCCATAGCGGAGGTAACACCAGCACCGTTGTTGCTGAGTGGAGGCACTCGACGAGGTCGTAGTTTGGTTGTCGACATTTAGTCGACGTTTGACAGTTGTGATTTCGGTACTGCGCGATGAACTTGAGGGTCGTTATTGAATGTTTCGAAACTGTCTGCTGAGGTCGTCGATCTTCTGTTCCATGCGCACATAGGCTGTCAGGAGATCCGGGGCTTGTGGCTGGGCGTTGTGATCAGACACAGATAGGCGTGACGTCGGGTTGATCGTCTGTGGATGGACGGATGATATTCCAGGTGAGTAGACGTCCATCGTCTGGTCTGCCACGCGACCCAGTGTCGTGACGGACTCCGTGGTGGTAGTGGTGAGGACGAACCTGATTTGCTCCGGCAGACGTTGGAAAAAAGTTCTCCCAAGATTGACGTGTCCATAGTTCCTGCCTTGTCGCCGAGAAGCTGCTCCATTCGTCGGAGAAGTTCTGTGGGTGTGATGTCCCCGAACTCTTCGGCTGTAAGCAGCTGCTGTATCCGTCGAGGCTCAAAATCCGTCGTACGCCACACGAGTTCCGTACGTAACTTCTCGTAGGGGTGTTCTTCAGGTGGAGAGCGCAAGATGTCACGAACGATGGCTGCGGTTTACTGGGAAAGAGCGGCAACCACGTAGTCAAATTTGGTAAGGAAGGATGTGATGCGGTGTTTGCGAAATATCGACTCGGCAGTTAGAAACCATAGTTCTGAATCCGAAGACCAAAACTCAGGAAACTTGACAGGGGCTGCAGTCGCCTGTACCACGGTGGGCGTTTCAGACGAAGTCGCGTCGTTGCGAACGTGCATTGTGAAAAGTCAATGTGTTGAGTAGCTCACTGAGAACGCAGCTGAGACTAGGCAGCTTGCAGAAGGTTGATGTTGTTTAGATCGGGTGACCAATATGAAGCGTGCGGACTACGTAAATATTTATTACATGCATATATATGCCTAAAACCGTTAAGCGGCCAACAAGGCAGACCTGGGACGAACGTCGTTTCCCCGCTGTCTCGTGCTGCTTGTTTTCTTCCTCCTCTTCTCGCGCCGGCTCATCACTACGGGTGATTCCAGACAAAATAAAGAGCGATTAAAGCTTTTTATTTTACTAAATTTTTTATGAAAATGCATTTTAAAATTTATTAAGATTACCTGATGCCCAGTATGAATATTTGCACAAATACCTTCGCCTACCTAATATATAGAAATAAAACAAAACAAAAAGACTTCTCTCATGAAATTGGACAGACACATGCAGTCAGCCGGTTCGTTCAAGTTCGGTAGCTACTGATACCGAAACTTATATGCCATTTCCATGTTGAATTAACCTAAGACTGGGGGAAGGAAGAAACATCAAAACGTAGAAAGGACAGAAAAAAGAGAGGACGACGTCTCAAACTTAGCTAACTTGTTTATTTAGCCCACCTCCTTGTATAGTCTATATCTCAATGTCATCTTCCCCAACACAAAAGGACGAAGTCTATACAGTTCAAGTGCCACAATTTCCATCAGACAATGTACGAACATTCACAACATTTACACGTCGACGCGATAAGGCAACATCCATCCACCTTCAAACTTGAACAAAAGGAGTTCTTCCCCTACTATTCTAAACACAGTTCATACTTCTGAATTATAACACGCCCTCTCCACATAAAAAACACTGAAACGGTAGTTGAGGTTATACACGTAGAAAACCAAACAAAGCAAAAATGTTTCACAGGTTTTTTGGAACATCACAAGCAGGTCGCACTTCAAACAACCTAAATCGCAAATAAAAAAATCACATTCTTAGAAAGTAAAGCCTCACTTTCGTCAATGCTGTTACATGTGTCCCCAGCGAAATTAGGGAATACCTTGAGCGACGGCAAAGAGAGATCGGGCGCCAGGCGCTGGGATGTCACGGGAGAGTGTCTAATCAACTTGTGCAAGGTGACCTTGGCTGGTCCTCGTTTGAGGCACGAGAGGCGAGCAGCAAGCTCGAGTATTACGCCCGACTGCGACATATGGACATAGATCGATGGCCACGAAGGGTTTTTATTTACATTCATTTAAAGTACCTACACACGACATGGAGGCGGCGTATCAATCGACTCGGGACAAAGTACGGCACCTTCTTGATGAGCAACGAGCCCTCCACAAAGAAAGATTGGGTTGTGAAGGTGAGACAACAGATTAACGCCGCCGAGACGAATCGGTGGAGAGCCGACATGGAAGAACATTCCAGCATGCACCTATACGTGGCTTTCAAGACCAACATCGCTGCCGTCCGCTGGTGTGGAAACACACTGGGCAGCCGATGCCTTGCCGAGGCCCGCGGTGGTCAGCACCCGCATCTACAGGCAGCGGTACGATGTGAACGTAACCGAAACCGTGTGCAGTGCATGTGGTGAAGTAGAAGAAACTATCCAACACTTGCTCCTTGAGTGTCCGGCAATCGTACCTGCGACAGACGTTGGCACCCGCATTGAGCAGGCCCTCGGTTTTACTGAGGAGAACAAACATGTGATGTGCTCAAAGAGGAGGCTCGAGGCATGGTGGAAAGTCCACTCGTGGTACTTCAGATTGACTACGAACCATTTCTGACTTTCTAGTTCCTTTTATTTTCATTATCTTTCTCTTTATCTGCTTTTCTTTATTGGCATGTCTATTTTATAGACGCTCGTTAAAACGAGCAATTGCCGCCAGAAATACATACATACATACATACATGCACAAAAGCTTTCTGAATTGCTTTCAAACTGTAGTGAAGTCTGACTTGAGCAGTTGCCAAGATTTTATCAGCATGGCCTCCCTTACTACTCTCTTTACATCGTTCCTCTCTTTGTGCATTATTTCCGTCTCCAACACAGACCGCCGAGCAGTTGTTACATTCATGAATATGTTTTGCTATTTCCGAGGTTTGTGCATTGTTCTTTACATTTCTTTTATGTTCGTTTAATCTGTCATTGATGCAGCGTGACGTCTGTCCTACATACTTAAATCCACACTCCAATGGTATCTCATACAGAACGCCAGTCTCGCAAAATACCAATTTCTCCCGATGAGCCTTTTTGCACTCACTCACACAAGTTTGAAATCGCGTCAGTTTATTAATCAAAAATCTGAACTAAAGACCGCGTCTACTCAAAACTGCCTCGCACATGCTTTCAGGTTGTGAGAGATGTCATGAAAATATGGATTACAGCAAAGCGGTTCCTTGATTCCTGTTCGGTTTCTCTCCTCCCTTTAACAAACAATTCTAATTTCCGTTTTATAGAACTGTCATTATAACCTACACTAATCAACCTTTTCCACTGCCTTTGTACTGATTCAGTGATATGATTGAGACATGACCTTTCTTACGCGTTCCTGACCAATGACTTTACAATTCCAGCCTTTACGGTCTTCGAATGACAACTCATTCTTGGCAAAACCGGTTTCGAATTTTCTTTACCATATTCCCTACATAACCCTCGATTCACGTGAATACGTAAATAAAAAAACTGCAGAACACCATCCTCCGGTTTTTCCACTGTAAACTTAAATTCTGGAGCCGCTGACCTTATCACACCTTCTATGGTTTCTGTTAGACCTTCCGTAAACTTGCCTCTTAAGATGTCATCTACATATCTTCTCACTATTGCCGTAACCAGGGACAACCTCTGTAGATTATCGTGCACTGCATGATCCAAAGAGTTTAAGTAAACTTCAGCTAAAATCGGTGTGACTGATGACCCTATACAAACACCCTCTTTTTGTATATACTTTCTTTCTTCGTACTCCACTACCGTTGACTTCAAATAAAACTCCAAAATTGTTAAGAAACTTTCTACCGATATACCTGAGCCCGATTGGAACTTAACGAGATTCAGCTCCAATGCCTCCCTCACTCTCAGCTTTAACCGGGTATTTTCTAGGGAATAGTAAAAGCCCTTAATTTCCATTGATAACACTGAACAAGGCCTCCCATGATGAGTCTCCAAACTGTCAATCAAATTATTTGAATTTCTAAGTGATAAAGAATTCTCTAAGCATGCATAACCCAACCCTCATTGTAGAAACTTTGATACCACTTTCTGCCATGTCCCACTCTCATTGAAGACCGCGGGAAGGGGCATTTCTGGCTTATAGTCGTTTAGAAAAAACTTAATGCCTAATGTTGAATTCATTGCATTTGTGATACAATTTGCTACATCCTTCAATTCATCCTCATTCAGTACTGGACAAATATTTCTTTTAAACTTTCAAATGTTCCCTACCAATTCCGAAAACAAGGTATCCATTGCCGTTTCTGTTTTTTTCTTGAATACTGGCATAGGTAAGACTCAAACCGTCCGGACTTCTCTGTTTCTAACAACTTTAAGTTCTTCGTTTGCAACTCCCTCTTAACCGCATTGACTTCTCTCAAATTTTTTTTGTCCTTAGGTACGTTACATCCATTATTTTTCCATCCTACTTATTGCATGATCTATAAAAATACCTTTTCTTCTGGGTTAACCATTCTGGCTACAGTATGAATGGAAGACAACACGTCAATCCTTGAAGGCTTCAAATTCAGACAACACTTCGGTCCCTTAGCTAAAACTTCCTCCGTCCAAGGTGATAATGCTTCGCCACATGGATTGACAAAAGACTGCCGGGGCTCACACCATACAACAGATCGAAACCACGATTTCGGACTTCCATTAACATGAGACTTAAAGTGTTTGATACTGTCTAGGACATGCCTTCGCTTCCCATTTCATAGTCGGTCAAACAAAATCAAAATCCAAACAAACAAAATCTCTAGGCAACTGCATAAGTCAGACTTTACTACAGTTTGGAAGCAATTCAAAAAGCTTTCTAAAAATGTACTTTTTTGTGATTTAGGTTGTTTGATGTGCGACCTGCTTGTGATGTTCCCAAAAAGCTGTAAAACATTTTTTGCCTTGTTTGGTTTTCTACGTGTATAACCACAACTACCGTTTCAGCGATTTTTTTATGTGGAGAGGGCGTGTTATGATTCAGAAGTATGAACTGTGTTTATAATAGCAGGGGAAGAGATCCTTTTGTTCAAGTTTGAAGGTGGATGGATGTTGCCTTATCGCGTCGACGTGTAAAGGTTGTCAACGTTCTTGCATTGTGTGATGGAAACTGTGGCACTTGAACTGTATAGACTTCGTCCTTTTGTGTTGGTGGACTTGATTTTGAGATTGAGACTATATAGGGAGCTGGACTAAATAAAGGACTAATAATGCAATTAAATTCAAAGCTGCAAGCGAGCTGGACAAGAATGATGAAAATAATCCCTGGAGAAGGGGAACAAGAGGGACAAAGGATTTGTTCGGTCGCGCACCAGTCACCTAGCTGTGTTTGGAGATTTGTGTTTGTCCTTTGTCCCTCTTGTTCCCCTTCTCCAGGGAAATATTTTCATCATTCTTGTCCAGCTCGCTTGCATCTTTGCATTTAATTGCATTATTATATCATAACCCTAAATTGCAAGCTTCACCCTTGTTGGTGTTCGACTGGTGGCAGCTGATAAAACCCGTTTGCTCTACTGACGTCTAACCCCTGATTAGCTCAGTTGGTAGAGTGCTCCACCTGTAATGGAGAGGTCCCGGGTTCGATACCCGGACCAGGCGGATTTTTTCGGTCGCGCACTAGTCACGTAGCTGTGTTTGAAGATTTGTGTTTGTCCTTTGTCCCTCTTGTTCCCCTTCTCCAGGGATTATTTTGATCATTCTTGTCCAGCTCGCTTGCACCTTTACATTTTATTGCATTATTAATCATAACCTTAAATTGCAAGCTTCACCCTTGTTGGTGTTAAACTGGTGGCAGCTGATAAAACCCGTTTGCTGTACTGACATCTAACCCCTGGTTAGCTCAGGTGGTAGAGCGCTCCACTTGCAATGGAGAGGTCCCAGGTTCGATACCCAGACCAGGCGGATCTTTTTGGTCGCGCATCAGTCACCTAGCTGTGTTTGGAGATACGTGTTTGTCCTTTGTCCCTCTTCTTCCCCTTCTCCAGGGAATATTTTAATCATTAAATAAACGAGTTAGCTGAGTTTCAGACGTCGTCCTCCCTATTGAAAAAAACTTAAAACAAACACACCTGCTGCTTGTACAGTTCTGGTATGACAGCAACGTAATTTCTTGTTATTATGAATGCAGCTTGTTTGGTTTGCCGTTCTGCATAGCTGGAGATACCGGCACCGATTGGCTTCGCGTCTGTCTATACTGGCAGCCAGTTTGCTTGCCGATATGATTCGGTGTCGCTGGTATGATTTTGCGTCCAATGACGTAGGCGACCGCAATCTATCCAACAAAACGCTTATACCACAGGACGACCGGTATCACCAAATCATACATGCAGAAAGGCGACCGCCTTCTTCCACCAAAACGTCCAACATTTACCACCGGTGTTGTTACATATACCATACCTGTGGAAACGGAACATAGACTTACGTTGAGCTCACACAAATTCCTTGGTCAACTCTTCACGGCGACGTCTTGGGACGATTGTCTCGAATAATGTGCACCACAAGTATTCGACAACCGCACCATGCAGCCGTACCGCATAGAAAAGCCAACGTGCACGGCAACACACCGATCGTGACACAAGCCGACGATACCGCATCACCGATCGACAGCGGCAAACGGCCCGTTGCTCGTACCGTGGGCCGTCACTCGTACTCGGCCAACTCGGCGTCTTTCCGTGGCTCTCGCAAACCCACCACCCCGCAACCCATAGCCGGCGTCGGCGAAAAGCGAAACCGAACCGTAAAGCTTCCGCCCAGTGGCTACCGCGGCTCCCGTGGAGATGGCGGCGACGTAGAGAACGGGGGTTCGTCGGCTTGTTCTACGTTTTACGGGACAGATGTTTTGCAGTCCGGTTCTTTCTACGATTCTGGCTCTCAATTCGACGGCGCCTCTCATAGTTCAACCAGGCGTGGTCAGCCTGGGTCAGAGTGTCGAACCGAAATTTTTATCGGTTCGGTTCCGGTTCGGGTTCACGGCTTTCGGTTCGGTTCCGGTTCAGTTCCGGGGAGCAAAAAATAACGGTTCAAACCGGTTCGAACCGGTTCGAACCGGTTTGAACCGCTAAATTGAGAATATATTTTCCGCGTTGTTCTGGCAATGTACACTATTTACGCCGTGAAACGATTAACTATATAGTTTCTTCGATCAACCGTGCAATTTACTTTTGTTTTTAGGTACCAAAAATATGAAATTCAGTTATTTAATTTCGACGCAAGTGTAGAAGAAAATCTACATTAACGTACATGACGTCGTGTTCATACGACTCAACATCCCTTTGTTTACCAGTAACATATATTTTACCTGAATCAAAATGTTTAAGTAGAAGAGTAAAGAGTTGAGCTTGTTGGTACATACCTGTAAATAGATCAGCTTGAAATTTAGAACTATACTGTATTTTCTTGTCCTTTCTTCGTGTTTAAGTAAAATTCTAAAGTTCAAGCTGATCTATTTACACGGTATAAAATGTTGTCGCGAAGTGTGGTAGGTCGCCTAAAATACCCGTGATTGGTACAACTTTGTGTCGCAGTATTAAAAGTGAAATCGTGATTGTGTCCTTGAATTAAGGAATTAACTGCATCACATAAAAGTATGAATGAGCACCTCGTGGCCATATATATCATGAAATATGGTTTACGAAATACGCTTCACAATATATATGTATATGATGACGACACAACTGAGCTAAAAGCAATGAAATTTTCAAAATGTCACAAAAGTTTTAGGATAATTTCTTTCAGTCTTTTTTTTTATAGAAACACCGAGCGGCAATCAAAATGTTTGTTGTTCTAACCAAACATTGCTTACACTCAGCACCGCATGCATGCGACTAATCATGCAGCAAGGAGTAATCGCAATTGTTCACTCTAATCTATACGCAACTTCGCACTCAGATCGAATCTGGCCGAAAATAGCGCTTGCCCAAGTGAACATTTTCTTATACAGGATAAGCTGGCATAGCCTGGCTGTTGAGGTTTGTTCTTGACAAGATGCCGGTCAATTTAATTTGCAAATGAGCATCACCCTTGCTAATTGATGATTTTAACGCGATAGCGTTAAGGAGCTCATGTCGCAGAAAAGCCGATGTCGGTGGCGTGACTGGAAAATCCTGATTGGTCGATAGGGTCATGACGTCAGAGCTACATGCCCTCGCGCAAGAATTTCAAACAACCCACAATGCTCACGTGAAACGTGACATCACGCGTGGAATGAGAGTGATTAAAACATGACATGTAATGCGAATTAAGGTCGGCGTATGTCTGAAATGATTTCACTTTTTAAAATAATTCCTTTGCCTTAAAGAAAAAAATTAAAAATTTTAGGCGGGATTCGAACGCACGACCCTTCGGTTGCGAGTCAGGCGCTTTTGACTAGGCCACGCGAGGCACGCTTGCGCGGCAAATGAGAATGCGATGCAAACGAGGCCCGTTAACGCTATCGCGTTCCACTTTTAAAGGCGAAGCTTAAGCGTCCTCCATGATTTTTTTTTGTTAAGTAAAACGAAGTAGTATTTCACATTCTACTCGACATGGCAGCTACTTAATTGGACACTTTCTGACGGTTTGCGTTCGTAATCGTCATAGTTCCGCCGCGCGCCCCTGTTTACTTTGTTTTTGTCCAGCCCACAGACACATAAAAGTAATGATCACCACATAAAAGAGGCAATAACAGACTTCTATATGTTTGAGAAGTTATATGTGTGAGGAATACATAGTTATTTAAACTAGCTTCAAGATCAGAAATCTCTGTAAGGCTGTCCCATATCACTTACAACGTGCCTGTCGAGGATAAAAACGCCGGAAAAGTTTGGCCGAACACCTTTCAGATAATTTAGGGGGCATTGCTTTAGGGTGGTCGGCCCTTTATATATGTTGTCAAATACTCAGTTAGTAATTAAATTTATTTTTATAATGATCAATAAATTTTACTTTATAAAGTTCACATAACCGCTAGAGACCGACGCGGAAGGACGATACTCGAAACTACGCGAGCTGTGGAGTCTGCGTAAAAGTGTTTTTCTGTTTGCTGATTGGCAGTGTGAAACATCGTGTTGCAGGGTACGCCAAAAAGGACTCTGTGCTCACATGATAGATTGGAAGTCTAATACACGAAATGTAAAAAAAAAGAGAGAGATAATTAATGTTATTTTTCTAAATAATCCCTTACAGAACGCCTTACTGCAGAAAAAATAGATGTGTAAAGATGCACGCAATGAAATTCATAATTTTACATAAATAGCGCGAAGGACAGACAAAGATTCTTAAAATCTTAACATAAATCACACTTCATCAGCTTGCATGAGCTCGAAACTTCACGAAATACTGCCTTGGGAGGCTAATGTTATATTCGGTTTTACCTGTACTTGTTTTGTGCCCTCACTTTACAACACTATGCTTGAATAGTCATGCGCTCTAACATTTCTCTAGGCTGCCATATATCATCGCGAGACTGCTATAAATACTGCAGAACTTTACAATTAGGACATCTATTGCTAGTGTTGCGAGCATCACATTTCACCAGAAAGCTGAACTGTTTAACATGGTATGCACGCGACGTCATCACACTATAGGCTGGTGGTCATTGTGATTTCTTCTTGCTGAGAAAATCGCATTCGATGGTACAAAATGCACGCTGCAGGAGGTTCAAGGTCAGTGAAAGCCAAGTATTTGAAAGGCACGTATTATTATTCTTAGTGCATCGTTGTGATGAACAGCGCGAGTGGCACGACAAAGACGTGCTTTTTGCAAGAGCGTTTTTGCAAACAAGGTAGTTTCCGGGGCCACGCTTTTTGGTCTGCGCCAAAGATGCGGGGAAGAGGAACCTTTACAACACAGTATGTTTTTAAAACTAACCCCCCCCCCCACACACACGCACACACGCACGCACACACACACTTCTTTTTACAGCGGAGCTGTTAAGGGCTAGTTTCCCCAGTATCGTGTCCGTCAGCAAACAAATGATAACACTAAACTCTGATCAGCTACCGCCATCTATAAGTGACGACGGCAACCAGACAACCGGCTTGCCGGTTGTCTGGTTGCCGTTGTCGCGCATAGATGGCGGCAACCTCTCCAGCCTTTCCACTCTGGCTTGCCGACTTGCTGCCGGCCATTACTTCATTCCCACCATAGTACAGCTTCGCTGGTCTTCCTTCTTCACCAGAGTGGAAAGGCTGAAAGCATTCCTGAGGAATTGCCTCCTCCGTTTGTGTGTGCTATTTCGACAATTTTATTTGTCACTTATTAACAGCAACCCTTCATTGCTTTTATTTTGCATCCCGTGAAGTTTAAAGGGGTCATAAAACGATATCGGGTTGGAATGTTCATGACTTTGCAGAGGTGTACTGGTCCTAGTCTGGCCCAAGTAGACTCGCACAGGCCGCCTATAATTCAGAAGCTTATTTTTCGCGGTGAAGTTGCGAGGATAAAATGAGACTATTCTTTTAGTCTTGCCTTCGCAAAGATTTATGTCGTAATTCTGGAATCAAAACCACCCGCCTGACGACAGTCGAGCGCGGCTCATGGATTGGACAGGAGAACTGCGTGAGCACTGTACATCGGCTTGTAACAATCAATGCCTCGGCGGACACTTGGGTAGTGGCTCGTGTCCAACCACTGCGGTGATGGGAATAGCCGAACTCTAACAATGCCTGGAGCTCAGCACGCGTTTTCTTCCTTTCCAACCCCAGCGCGGGGGTATGATTAACGTTGGCGGCATAAGACAGAGTTGAGGGATATTTCTCTAATTTTTTGGCGACTGCCATTGCCTAGAAAAAAGAGCAAATCGAGTTCAATGAGTTATTAACGTTAGGGAGTGATCCGGAGTAGTATTTAGTGATGTATAGAAATCTTTTTATGGCTCCTTTAAGCAAAATGCAGAGGGCGTCGAAACTTGGGCAATAACGTGAGAACGACGCTCGTGTGAGACTTACATCGATTGCCAACGTTCGGCTGTCCCTCTGAGGTCACTAAAATCTTTTTTTTTGTTTTAGGTATTCCTTCCGTACACACATGTAGTTCTATGTAACGTCATGTTAATAAGTCGCATTCAGTCATTTCAATACTTCTGTTCTCGGGGACATCTTTCGGATACAGTTCAGCAACAACGAAAAAAATGTTTGGGTGCCTCAATAATGTAAAATTGGTCTTGCAACATTTTTTTTTGTACTTTCAATAAATACTGTTAAGAAATAACCCCTGACGTTGATAGCTTGCGAAATCATTCATTAGTTTTCCCTTCCGCGCGATGAAGAAAAAATAAAGGAAAGAGACAGTTGTCGATCTTCTCCTCAACTCGCAATTAGAACAAGCGGCCACGTGATCTGACGCTAATTATATACCGTCAGTGTTCATCATAGTCATGCCCTAGGGCAGTGGTTCTCAACCGCTGATGTTTCGCGGACCCCTTGTAGGTTGGCGGAGATGATGGAGGACCTTGTTCGTGGTCAGGGGGAGGTAAAGGCATAGGTTAAATATGATAATGATTTAATAAATGGATATAACTAGGGGCTGTGTGAAGTAGACATCTCTCATTGACATACACACGAGAAAACTCGCCCGAAAATCGGAACTTTTCTTCTCAATTTGAAAAAAAAATAAAACTTTTATTGCCGGGCTTGACTGATGAGGCAGAGCTTCGCGGACCCCTAGAATGCCTTCGCGGACCCCCATTTGAGAACCACTGCGCTAGGGTTTGGAAAGCAAATTCTTGGGCTGAAATTCAGATATTGTTAGAGTTGGGCTATTATCATATTTAATTGACATGAGCCGTTACCCGAATGTTTGGCGATGCTGATTGTCATGAACCCGAGCACTCGACTCGGGGTTTTGAAAATCGCTTACGTCACGGTGTCACGTGACTCTCGGTACAAAATCGTGATGTCATGTTACGTCACGCTGTCAACAAGGTTAATACATCTAGTGACCTCCTCAAATTAAATCGAGTTGACGCAGTGAGTCACGTGACGTCACGGGGTCACGTGACATTACTTGACAACATGTATTGACACCATGACGTCACGTGACAACATGACACATGGTTAATCATAGTGCCAATACAAAAGCACCACGAAAACCCACAATTTACCATACATTGCAATTCTGTATATGACGATTTGATCAATAGATAGAAATACAGCCGCCAATTTTTTATTCCCATATGTTCATTTTGTGACACTAACAAAAAATAAAAAAATAAATTACCCTGAACCGTTTTGAACCGGTTACCGTTATATTTTTTTCGGTTCGGTTCCGGTTCAGTTCCAAGATGGCGGCGAAGATTTCGGTTCGGTTCAGTTCCGGTTCGGCTAAAAATAACGGTTCTGTTCCGGTTTTCGGTTCGGTTCGGTTCCGGTTCGACACCCTGGCCTGGGTCACCGCAGCGCGGCCGGCTCGCCTCGTCCGATCGCCGGACCGCCGACGACTTCGAAGTTCGGCCGTTGAAGGCCTAGGATCCGAAAGCGTCTGTCTTTCCGTGAAGCGGTAAGTGGATCTCGTCCTCTTTTCGTTCTACTTTTAAAATATGTTAGGTTGGCTTCAGTGTAAACCTGTGCGCCAATCCTACTGAAAAATCCGGTATAACTTTTTACTATCCGGATTCTGGAACCATAAATTTGTTTCTGGAAATCCGAAATCCAAATTGCAGGCAAAGGAATACTTTCTGCAAATCTAAATTCCAAATAGAATTTGGATATAATCCAGATAGCTTTCCGTTTCCATAATCCGGATAGCGAAAAGTTATACCGGCTTTTTCTGTAGAGAAGTGTTCGTGACAATCTTGAGGTAGAGTAATAGACAATTTTCGATTTTCCCTAACGCCCCGACCCGCGCGGGAGGAATCGTCGGAGAGATTGTCAATCGCCTGGCCGCCCGGCCTTGAGATCGCATTGCCTCGTCTCTTGCCTCCTCTTAACCCTCTGTTTTTCGATCCCAGTACCTATATTTATCTGTTCAAGTGTATTTTCTATTGCTTCTAAGTGTTTCTATTCTCTTCTGCGCGCGATATTTCTTGTATATATTTAGTATTTGTGTCTTTATTTTGCCTTTTTTCGGCGGGAGTGCCGACGGACAACACGCCGCTTCGCGCGTTGTTCCCCGGGTGAGTACTGCCGTTGCTACCGATTCCTATCGCGCTGTTAGCTGTTCATTTTGGTTCGATTTGACATGCGTGCAGTCGAGAGGAGCCGTTTATGAACACCCGCGCACATGTCATAGGGGTAGGCAGAGTTCTGATTCAACAATCGCAACGCGAGAGCCGAGTGCGCTGTGATTTGGCCGCCCGCGCTCGCTCCGTTGACTCGCACTGTAGCGTATGCCTTCGAGTGACGCTTACTTGACCAACATACAGCACACCACTTTGTCGCCACGGACCATTTGTGCGAATGTTGGCGAAGCTGAGGCGTATGCGACGCTGCGGCGCCTGGCGACTGCGCGCTGTAGCGCGAGCCATTCGCAAGTGCCGGTGGCCCAACGTAGCGGCTTGTATGCGCTTATGGTATGCCTTCTTAATCTATCTGCTAAGCTGTTGTCAATTGCAAACAACCTTTTGCAAGTGCTGACAACTGCGCGCCGCTGCGTGCAGTTGCCAGGCGCCGCAGCGTTGGATATGCCAAACGGTGTTACGGTTTCGCAGGCATTCGGACAAATGATTCGCGGCGACAAAGCGGCGTGCTGTATCTTGATCAAATAAGCGGTACTCGAAGGCATACGCTACAATGCGAGTCAATGGAGCTTGCGCGGGCGGCCAAATCACGGCGCACTCAGCTCTCGCGTTGCAATTATTGATTCAGAGCTCTGCCTACCCCAATGACATGTGCGCGGATGTTGATAAACGGCTCCTCTCGACGGCACGCGGGTCAAAGTAAACCAAAATGACCAGCTAACAGCGCGATAAGAATCGGTAGCAACGGCAGTACTCACCTGGGGAAGAACGCGCGATGCAGCGTGTTGTCCGTCGGCACTCCCGTCGAAAAAGGCAAAATAAAGACACAAACACTATATATATATATATATATATATATATATAGTATATATAAGAATAATCGCGCACAGGAGACAATAAAAACGCATAGAAGCAATTAAAAACACAAATAGATGAAAAAAGGTAATGGAATCGAACACAGAGGATTAAGAGGAGGCAAGCGACAAGACAATGCGATCTCAAGGCAGAGCGGCCAGGCGAGAGACAATCTCTCCCACTCTTCCTCGCGCGCGGACAGGGGTGCTTGGGGGATTTCGCCAAAGGGCTATTGTGCTTAATCTCGGTTTTTCATTTACCAAAAATGTAAATCGAGCCAATGAATGGGGAGGCATGCTTAAAAAAGGATATACGATGTTACCTTTTACTTGGGCGGCTTAAAAAAAATAAACTGGGTATGGCTGGATGCGAGGCGGGTCCCAATCCAATGGAAAGCACTTAGAGCGCCTTTCTGAACGGCATGTAAGCAATAAAGCGATCAACGAGACGAGCGACGGCGACAAGCTACGAGTGCCGGTTGCGAGCGACGATTTCTCACTGTCGCTGCTTACGTCGCTCGGTGTTTGTGTTTCTACAAAACGTCGCTCATCGCCTTGATCGCTTGCACCAATCGCTTTCAGAAGGTGTGTCTCGTCGCGCGGCTGACTGCGCGACAGCGAGTTGTTGTCGCTGTAGCTCGTCTCGTCACTCGCCAAATCGCTTACATGAAGTACAGCGCCCTGCACTTTTCTGCGCCGGTGCAGGAGGTGCATGTGAATTGAACGAAGCTTTTATACACCGTGAGCGTTCTCTTGACGAACTCTATACTAGCGATTGTTTTCACCCTGTCAATTACATTTATGCAAAAGGGGGCTGCCGGTTTATCATATAAACCAACCATTTATGTGTTTAATTAAAACACATCACTGAACTAAAAAAATCCTGCTATCCTAGAGTTTATGCTACTGGAATGTATCGCTTCAGATAAATTTGTTAATTTCTATTCTTAGCCCCTTCCCTCGCCAGATACAACATCTGGCCTAAAGCAGTGTTTCGGATCGTCTCAGCTGTATAAAAGCTTAGAGTGCCTCTTCACATTTCCCAGATCGCTTGAACGTTTGTACTTGTCTACGGAATAGGCTGTAATAAACTTTTATGAGAATTGAAAATAATTTTTACGTCTGTTTTCCTGCATATTTTCAAGCACCTGCGCGAGCACATTTTTTCTACGTGTATCCTCCCTGTTATAAATAGGCTGATGAGTTTCGGGATGTCTTAATTCAGTTTGAGATAACCAACCTTCCGGACGATACCCATTTAGGCCTAGCAAATAATTTGCCTATCCGAATGGCGCGTTCAAATGTGTGGTCACGTGGCTGGTCGAACGGGCACCCGTATCGAAATATCACCCGTATCAAACGGGCACCCGTATCAAACGGGTGCCGTTTCAAACGGGTACCCGTATCCCATAATCACGTTTGATCCAAACAGATCGACAAGTTTGCCACCCGTTTAATTCAAACGGGTTGAACATTTTGCCACCCGTTTGAATTTCGAATGTCTTTCTTCAGTAGGGTTCGCATGCGCGCATCTCTCAATGCTTCTATAGTCGGCGTGTTATTATTCTGGAGTGCTCCAACATGTCAGCGCTAGTTTCTCTGGACCATGCAAATGAGATGCAACACTAAACCACATGCTCTCGCAACAGTGCTGGGCTGAAGCACTGTGGAAGCCACTCTAGCCTTTACAATGCAGCACCAAAAAATAGTTGATGCCGAGTATAGCCAGCTGTGAGACTCGTTTTTTCCCAAAAGCTCTGTCGAAACAAATCTGCCACCTTATATGTAGTACAAAAGAACCTCGCGTGCCTAACCTGGAGAAGGGCATTTTCTGCATAGGCCAATTTTTTCTTAAACCAATCCTTCAGCCTCCTTGAAATGTTAGCATCATATGACACACGGAAGTACAGTAAACCCCTTAATGTTCGCGAGCCCTCAATTTATGCAGCCTTTAATTTTGCGTAATTTAGTGGCCGTGATTATGTCCTTTGTGACCGCTTCAAGAAGAAGTTGGGGCCACGAAGATAAGGGGTTTTTACTGTACATCGGAGAAAAGAGGAGGTCATTTTTGTTCGTATGCAGAGTGAAACCAACAACAACAATGATGGTGTCACCACTTTGTGAGCCTATCTGTGTCTAATGAATTACATGAATTTTATTTTAGTTCGTTAAACATTGTTGCCTGTACGTTGTGGGATGTCATCTTCATCACAAACAGTGGTTTTTCTCTGAAGCAGGCAGATGGATGCGTGCCGCAGCACAACAGAGTTCATTTGCAGGTTGTACCGGAGTTTGAAGGAGGATTCACACATTCTGGGGGAATCACGATTCAGTGGTCTACCTCAAGCGTGGACAAGATTTGCCCATTCTAAAAACATTTGGCTAGAAATCAGAGATTTGCGACGAATGTGCCTGGATGGTTGAAAGGGCAAGACAAGCCTTGTGAGCGCTTTGTTTTCTAACCTCTCAGTCCTGAACCCACTCGCGCACCACATGTGTAGATGTTCCGATAGGCGGGAGCACTTATTTGGAAAATGGTGGTTTGCAATATGCATACACTGTTGTTTATCTTTATCAGAATTCTGTACTATGGTCAAAGGTGGACTGCATATTTGCAATACTTTTTCTTACATAAGAACATGTCCTACTAAAAATATGTATTATAGACGACGACAAAAAGAGAATGGCTGGGCGTCCTCCAGCACGCGCTTCCACTTTTCACCCCGCTTTGGATGGATGTGCTCATTCGAGGCTCATAAGACTCTGAAACGTCATCGAAGGTAGCAGGCGGGCTGGTGGCGGAACAACTGAGACTTCTCCCTGCATTTCTCATTCTGTCATTGAGCCTGTACTTCCATACTCTAACTCGGCTTGACCTGGACAGAGCTGAGGAGAATAGGCTTGGCGAGCGCCTTTACTGCGTATGCATTTGTACAGCTAAGGCACTTTCTAAATCAAGTACTTGTGTCTTTCCTTCGAATGCACATCATTTGGGGGGTGCAAAAATAATTTTAAGACATATTTCTGTTTGTATTGTCCAATTACGCATCGACTCTTTCGACTAAATAAGGAGTTGACCCAGCCTGTTAAAAATATAATGCCTGCAAGATAATTTTTTTGCATTTAGGTAATATATCAGTATTCAGTTAGGTATTCCAAGTCGTTGGTCGTTGAGACGCAGTCTCTGTGTAAGTCAGTCATGTTTAACATACATAAAACTGCTTGTCAAATAACGGCACTGTCGAGGTCATGTTCTCAGCTCAAACAATCGCTGGGCACAAGCTGGTCGTGTGGTTACAGGCAGCAAACATTCAGGTTGGTATGTCTGAGTACCTGCCTCGCAACGTAACTTAGGAGTAGGTCAGGGCCCCACTCACATACGTCTAGACTTTGTATTTCTTTAAGCTGAACCACTTTTGGCACTACAAGCCATTGCAGCAAAAACAGCGTGACACGTGATTATAAGCTTGATGTACCATGGTGTCCCATGGTGTCCAATTACAAGGTCACACGGCTTGCTTTCTGCACTGAATTCGCAAGGATGGCTTGAAGCTTGTGCCGTGGTTAACTTTAAGCTGACATAGTTTGGAATAATTCTTCTGGTTTTCGTGTTGTTTGGCACGGTTAACTATTTGGTGATATAGGGCTGCATCGATTAGTCGGCGCATTCATGACAGTATTACCTAATGAATGCATGCTTGCTATTAAACTCTCCGTTCTGCAGAGAAATGAAATGCACTTTATTTCTAATTGCAGCGGCTTTTTGAACTTTATGGTATGAAGCACTTTATGTCTGCAAGCTCTGACCGCATCTTGTTCTGTGGTCTGCGCAGGCCCATTGCAGGAAGTCACTCCTAGAGCCTCACCAGAGTTTCCTGCCCGTGGGCGTTCTAAATCTTTCTGTTGTACCCCTACTGAAAATAAGCATTTGGTGCCTATATGAAAGTATAGGCGCCAATAGTTTAACCCTCTTTTGCCCCAATCTTTCAGGTTGGGGCAAAAGAGGGTTAAACGAACGCGTTTAATCATTTGCCTTAATCACCAGCATTTCAAGGCCTAAATGGCTTTGTCCTGGGGAGACTATGGCTGTGGCAGTGAAGGAGCAGTTTTGTTTATAAGTACAAATACAAAGTATAAAAATTAAAGGATCTATGTGCTGATCACGAAAGAATATGCTATTTATTTTAATGTATCTCTGACAAATACGTTAGTGTGATTTGTTTTTTATTTTCAAGTACCTGCGTGCCTCAAGGTCTGGAATCATAATGGCCAACAAGCTTGGACTCAATCTTCTTCTGTGGTCTGGCCAGGACCATGGGGAGGTAATCCCAGCAGCAAGAGCATCGCTGCATCTCCCGGCCAGTGACTTTTGATAAGCGTCAAGACAGGGGAGTCCTGGTGCCACCAGGTGTTAGATATGCCACTGGAAATAAGCATTCTTCTTACCTATGCCTTAAGTGAACAGCAAAAGCACTACTAAGCCTGAAATGCAAAAGGCATATTCAAATATTGGGTTGGATGGTGTTTTAATTATAAAAATAAGTCTGCAGACATGTTTAACATGTGAACTTAAAGCCCGCGGATGTAGGTTCGACGGTGTCACATACATTACTTCCCGCAAATAGCTTTGCTGATGCTATACCCATAGAAATTATTTAAAAAAATCATTGGGTTACATTGGTGTCATATATTATGTACCTACCGCTCCCAGCAGTCGAAAGGTGCGAAATATGAAAAAACAGGAACTTGCACATTGTCAGCTCTGCAAAGATTTGTATAAGGAACAGAGCATAGCACGTTCAACTTAACAAAAACAATTCAGTGCAGGCCTAGTTTC